>JAQFJA010081176.1:0-10988 GCA_029874485.1 Naso brachycentron
CTGTTGATTCAAGTTTCTCATCAAAAGCTACATTTTCTTTTTCCTGACGTTACATTTGA
This sequence comes from Naso brachycentron, assembly GCA_029874485.1. Taxonomy (NCBI): domain Eukaryota; kingdom Metazoa; phylum Chordata; class Actinopteri; order Acanthuriformes; family Acanthuridae; genus Naso; species Naso brachycentron. Next base: position 60 of record JAQFJA010081176.1, read on the forward strand.
ACACATCATGATAACTTTTTACTTTTCCATAACAGTGATTTTACTGACAGGACCTTGAACTCATCACAATGTGTAACCTTAGGTCAAATCGTTCAGTTTGATAACTGGCTCTTACCCTGCTGATTTCAACATTGGATCCAATTTTAATTCACTAATGGACGTGCTGCAAAGTTTGTGTGTTCTTACAATGGCTGCTTTGAGTGGAGGAGGTGGAAAACTGTCCCGCAGCAGCAGGAGACGGAGTATAGCGGAGACTTTTTTTTTTAACTCGAAGATGGTCGAAGGTAACATTACTGCATTTTGGCTTAAGTCGAAGAATAATGTGGAGGACAAGGGTTGTGTTTAAAAAAAAAAAGTGCGACATTAATTGCATCGCTTCCTCCTTTTGCACGTTTAGTTATTCTGGCAATCAACTCACCACGAGAATTCTTCGTTTCGTTTACTACCTGTTGGCTCAGTTTTAAGTGTTATTTAGCAACTGTATTAGACAGGTGATGTATGTTTGTGCACAAGTGGTTTGATTTGAATGACTCGTCTCATTAAATCCTAGAACCCACTATACTTGATAGTGGTGCTGATAAGCTCAGACGTTGTTAATTTGGGGTTTTTGAAAAATGTGGAACCAGGTTTCGATCCCACCCCTGTACAACGCTAAGGCTGCTACAGACTGCAGGGGATCAAAGATATTCTGTCTGACAGGAGCACTCTCTGCTGTTTTGAGGGAGTTTCTGTGGCAAAAATGTCAATCAGTCACAAGATTTATTTACAGCTAAATTTTAAGAAGATGATCAGTGGGCCAGTCTGACTTCATCCGGCCCACGGGCTGCCAGTTGAACAGGCCTGCCTTAGAGTGTGGGCATGGTCTGTAGTGATACTGCAACTCGACCAGTCTTGCTACACTGGCAGATGAAAACAACAGATAAACAATGAAGTGAAACAACAACTAAGTCCTCGCAACAGGAGCATTTACGTGTGTGGAATACACACAGAAGAAGAGAAAGAGGAGGAGAATGTGGATGAGGTCATGGTAACAGAAAAGAGGCCGACTTAAGATGCCAATTTTGGAAAAAAAACCTGAGGTAAATATTTATCATCATATTAATGCTCTCTGTTTGTTAAGGCACTGGTATCATTTGGATCAGTGCTGCATTTTCATGGGTCGGTTGGTAGACGTTGGTCACTGTCACCACCTTTTTAGAGCCACGACCAAAGATGTTAAGTGATCTTTCGTCGTGACAGCTGAAAAACGTACAGTGTGTTAGGGGCATTAAGGCATTTCCCATGTTATCATAACACAAAAATGTTTATTACATAGTATTTTTTAATTTTTTTCCAAAGAAATAATTACCCAGGTCCAGTCCTTGGTGACCTAATAGCTGGCTATGGCCATTGCTCCTGTTAATTGTTAAAACACTGTCTTAAAACTCTGATCATACTGACCTTTCAGACCTTTAATTTTCTGTCCAACTGCACAGGCAAACAGCACGATGACAAAACAAGCCAGGCAAAACCAAGCCAAGACAAGTGCAGCATGTTGGTGTCTCTGGTTATCAGTTCCATGGTGGTCCCTCTGGTTATCAGTTAAGTTTCTTGAAGGTCCAGGAGTTGATGGGATGGGATCAGCTTCTATAACACAAACAAGAACAGATGTAATGTGAGCATTAGGGGAACACACAAATGTTTACAGGCTTGGATGATAGCAACACATTGTTATTGATACACACACATGCACTGTAGTAAGACCAGTTATCATTTGAATAGCAGCTGTAATAATAATTGAAGATACGCAACTTTTGACTCATTAGAATTTGAAGCAAACATATCCGTAATGTTTTGATCAGAAGCAACTGAAACTTAAGATATTCTGCATTCATTACTCACTTGACAAATGCAAATTCTTCATATCAACATTTTTTTTCTGCACTGGTAAATGTGTGAAGAATATGTGAGTGGGCGATCCTCTTAAAGTCACTTTTCAATGCCAAGGCAACACATTAAACTTTAAACAAACTTGTCATTAATTACTGTTGTTGTTATATCTGCAATCCTCATTCTTACTCTATGTCTCTCTTCCTTCTCGATCTGCTGTTCTTAGTAACTGCGTGTTACTAACTCCATACTTTCCTGACCTGGTGAGAGGGTCTGAGGACAGAGGATGTCACACCCTCTGTGAAGCCCTCTGAGATGAATCTGTAATGTTGGCCGACACAAAATTTAATTTGATTGATTGACTGACCAGAAGTGGACCAAACGAGCGAACCAATACCTGGTTGAAGAGGTGGTCTCTGCACGCTTCCAAACAAACTTTTGTTTTTGTTTTTGGTGACCTTGGTCTGTGCTAACTGCAGAAAGCACGTTTTTATGGAGTTATATTTGTGCCACATGCCTTATGTGGCACACCGTGAGTATCTGTCACACACACTCACACACACACACACACACTTTACTCACCCACAACGGTCAGGTTAAAGAGAAATGGACCATTCCCGTTGAGGACTTGTCCTTCAATAAGTCCAGATTCATTGATGCTGACAGAGAGAATAGTGAGTGATCCAGTTTGTCTGTCCAGGTGAAATCTTTGTGGTTCATCCGACTTCAGGTTTTCATCATCACCGCTGAGTAGGGGCCGAGACTCTGAACCAGGGGATGAGATGCTCCAGATGATGGTTTCGGTACCATGAAGTCCTGTTACTCCAGTGTGTAGAGTGATGTTTTGTCCAACGCTCACTGTCAATGTTTTTATTTCACTCTGTCCACCTGGCAGAGCAGCTACCACTGAAGAAGAGAGAGAGAGAGAGAGAGAGGAGGAGCTTTAACAATGGCTAAACTATCCATTTGCTCTGATACAGGAGCAGGGATCAGATCTGAAGAACAGCAACATTAGAACTTGTCATGAATCACTAACTGTAACAGAAGGAGCACATTTTGAAATGTTTCTCAATGGAAACACCAGAACTAGGTGCTGCTGCAGATGATGAGACATAGACTTCCTCCTTCTTCCTGCACTTTGGCTCACACACGTTAGTTTCCCTGCAGGCTGTTTCGCCTCACATACAACAGAGAGATTAAAAGTTAAGGGTCAGAGACGCTATGAAACGCTTGAGAGACTCCTGCTCTTATCAGTGAACACGCTCTGTGTGTGTGTGTGTGTGTGTGTGTGTGGAAAAGACAGGGAGCATGTTCTACTGGCCTACGCATCTCAGGATGTCAGCAGAGGATTTCATCGGCTCACAGACGCAGATATTGACGGAGGGGACTTCCTCCACAGTGAGGCTGGCAGAGCGCACAGCGCACAGCGCTCCGGCATTAAGCGCTGGTGCACTCAAGCAAAACGCTGCACGTGTCTCCTGTCGCCAAGACAACAATATCCTGACAGAGGGTCACTGCATTACCGACACTTGCTTTAAATGTCTACTTACTGTCTGAACTCCTTTCTTACTATGAGTGAGCATCAAACGGAGGATCTTTCCCTCACACCTTGTGTGCATGAAGAGCTTCATACTGATGATGGAGCCGCTATCACGGCTGTAGCGAACAGACACGGATCACGGAGGATGTGAGTGTATGACAAGAACAAACACAAACACACAAACGGGCTCTTCTCTCTCTGTTAGGACAGTTTCTGTCGAACATGTCTCCGTGTCTCCGTTTGGCTGACAGTGGCAGCGTCAGCTGAGTCGAGTCCTGACAGATCTGCGACTTGATGAAACAACGTAACAACACAACGATATACTTGCCGGTGACGTCAACATTTCTTTTCTTAAAACTAGAAGGATGTTGAACTTTGCAGCGTTCAGAGCAGAAGCACAAGAGCAGGCAGAGAGTCCAGAGATGCGGCGGCGGTGCCGCCTCCTCACCGACAAGTGCTCAGAAAAACAGCGTTATGTGACACTCACCGGACAGCACGACAGTATCTAAATCAAACACAACTCATGTAATCAAATCTGCTAATGGGAACATTTTTCTGTCTTTCGACTCTGAATCAGCAGTTTAACAGTTGACAAGTTCTTCACTTTTTCTACATGAAGCAAAAGAGAAAACGGCACAACGATCAAAAATAGTTCAGTACTCACAAAATACCAACAGTGCGATCCAGCAGCACATTGTGGCTCCTCAAACAGCGAAGCAGCAGTTAAAGCAGCTGAGTGATCGAATGAACCGCTCAGCTGTGGAGCTGCTCCTCTAATGCCCGAGTAGACTAGACTGTCAGTTATTGCTCCTCCCTCTCTCTGTCTCTGTTTCTGTCTCTCTCTGCCCCTCCCTGATCAGTGAATACAGGCGTTTTCACCTCTTGGATCTGTTCAGAGGTTTCTGCTTATTAAGGGGAAATTCTTTCCCGCCACTGTCGCCACTTTCAGTTGTTGGGTCCAAAAAACTTAATCTCTTTTCATTGGACAGTGTGGACTAGACCTGCTCCATGCGTAAAGCTTCTTGAGACAACTATCAACAATATTGACCTGACTTTTCTGATCACCCTTCAGCCCCACAGATCAGCTTTGCTCGGACCTGAACTGAACATTTGTTGTATTTATTTTCTTCCTGAAATGGTTGACATGGCCTAGAGGGAACAAAATAACTGTGTAAAATAATGTGTCAAATAAATGTTCCTTTTGTCTGTTCAGCTGCTGTTTAAACTTTCCCTTTCAAATTAGAAAACATACAGAATATGAGGCAAGATAACAGGAACGCAAACACACGTAACAGACTGAAGAATGTCTCTTATGGCCTTCTGCCATACGGTTCACCGTCACAGCATCGAACACACGACAAACACATGAGCACAGCAAGGAGATCTGTAACTAGGAATGTAAATCAAAGACATTTAAACAGAGAAACTCAGAACAGACAGAACCCATCCTCACACATAAAGACAGTAACAATATCACAGGACAGGCACTTCCTCATGCACACAATTAACCAAAGACACACAATTAACACACACACTTGTTACGCCTCAATGCTGAAGCCACAATCTGAAAAAAAAACACTCAATGTCCCAGTAACACTGTGACACACACTCAGTTATTGTCTTAAACCTTGCAGTAACAGCAGTGTGCATGATACACTGAAAATATCCTTTAGTTTTAACAGGTTAAAACAGCTGTTTGGAGTTAATGTGACATGTTTCCAACAGAAATCAGCTCAGTTCTTAGAACATATTCCTGCTATTTCTGTTGTTATCTGTCTTTTTCTGCCCTGTTTGAACTGACACTTCTAGAAATTCCTGAAATTTCTCTGCAAACAAGTGAAATTGTTTCAGATGACAGCTGCTTTTGCCCTTTAATCTTACAAAGTGATAACCACGGCAGTAAATCTGTCAGTGTGCCAGATTGTCTGTGATCACAATGAGAGAGGAAAGGTTCAGTAAATGTACTTACACATTAAAGCTGCCAGAAAACACCTCATCATTTCGCAAGACGTTGTAGTACTTAAGATAATGAACTGCTTCTTCCTCTGTGGCTGAGATGGAAATGCCGAGAGTAGAAACACCACCCTCCCTATGAAGGGAAGGTGGGGGGGAGGTGGTGGGAGGGGCTGTGCTGGGCAGAGTCTGAGGTAAAATATTCCATAAAAGTACAGCTGACACGTTTTGCACAACTGATTCCCCATAAGCTCTGACAATAAAATACTGATACACAGCAACATGCAGTTTGAATAACTTAGATAATCTGTAATAATAAATGAGCTCCTTTAAAACTGTGAAACAGCAGGTTATTTTTAAATTAAAGATTGGGTTTTCTTGTAACCTTTTGTTTTGCAGTAGGACTATACAGACGAACTAAACCTTCACATCACACTATGAAAGGTTTTATGGAGAAAATGACATTATTATTACAGTTTACACAAAAAGCTTTGTGTTAAACCAGGGTGTGTTTGCTTTACCACAGTTTGTGTAATTATGTGGTGTGGTAGCTTCACATAACTTCACTCAGTGAAGTATCTGTGTCTGCTGAGGTAAACCAATGTACAGCAATGAGAAAGTGCCTCTCCCTCTAAGCAGTGCGGTGAATGTAGAAAATATTGTACTTCAAAGTTCAGTTAAGTTCCTGCAGCAATTTGTCTGAACTGAAGGCAAACAGGACAGAGGAGCCTGTGTGAGCTCAGTGTGAGCATGCATGACACCTCAGACCTGTCAGTCAAAGTTTGCTGTGCAGGTTCTGACCTTGAGGTTCTAAAAAACTTCAGTTACTCAGCAATAACACAAAACTTCCGTGTACAGGCAGATTTGTCTTTGTTGTGTTCCACTTAAGAAAAAGAAACATTTACACAAAGAAACATATGAACTGAGACCCACATTTAGACTTTCTTAAAAACTATGAGACAAAAGCTATAACATGGTTTGTTTTTTCTTTTTAAAAAAAAGAAGCTAGTAATCCATATTAATTCATGCATAATTTTAATATTCAAGCCTGTTGCTTCTTTAATTTAGACCCCCCAAAACCCCCACCCCACCCCCAGAGGTTTTCAGTCTACGTATCGTGCTCTTTTTTGTTTGCATGTCAAACTGTGCAGTGATTTGCTCGTTATTGTCTAAATCTTTAATGTAACCTTACAATAAAAAAAATCAAATCTGAAAATCAAATATTCACAGGAGAGACACAGAGAGAGCAAAGCCAAGACAGAGAAATACTAAAACAATTTTCTCTGGAGAGAAAAAGTACAGACGTGTGCAGCTCCAGTGCAGAGCGCAGCTAATGCTAACATTAGCAAACACCAACACACAGAAAGCAAACCCCAAAAAACACAACTGGATACAAACACTGAAAGCTAATGTTTCCATGTGACTGTGCATTTTTGCAATATCTTTCAGTCTTGTCTCTTGTTGCTCCCTGTCTTGTTTTAGATTTGTCCCTGACTCAGTTAATCAGCTCACTCGTGCTGAAGCCTGATGTGAAGCCATTCATTTGAATCAGGTGTGTTGGAGCGGAGACACCTCTGAAACATGCAAGTTGAAAGACATTGCTCAAGTTTTACAACAATGACAATGTGATACACAATGAAATATATCCCTAATTTTTTTCTATTTAATTTTTTGAGAGCCACTGCTGATGGACCAGTTTACTCCGCTGCAACTTTCCCTGCAACTGTTTGGTGTCAGTTCAAACTGGACTTAAAAAAGAGAGAGACGACAAATGACATGAATTGCGAGCTGACGCAAACAGCTGCAGCGAAGTTGCTTAAGTTACAGTTACATAGCTTGCTAGCGAATTAGTTTTCAACTGCAACTTTAATAAGTTCACAAGAACAATTCTCATTATCCACAGCGTGATGAGGACAGGGTTCGCTCACATTAAGCAAAAAGTAAACACTTTTAAGCCACTAACAGTAAATACACACAATTTAAAGTAAAAGGTAGATAATTTGATTCAGCTGCATGACACATCATGGCTCGTCCTGGTTCACTTTCTATAAAGCCCATGTCCATAATGCAGTATGAACATACTTATAATGCCTCTATAGTGCTGCATAATCACTTATATGCACTCATGGTTAGTTTTAATGCTTTATAAAAATATCATAACTCAGTATGATGCCAGTGTCTATAACATAATGAATTATGTGAATGCTTTTAATGTGTTGTAGTGTGCATATAGTTAAAGGAAATCACAAGTATGCAGAACGCTTTATAGCAATAATCATCACACGCTTTAAGACATCAGTGTCAATACTACATATTTGCTGTTGATTTATCTATGATTTGCAGAGTATGAACCTCTTTTTTTTTCTGGAGGGTTTTTAGGAGAGTTCCACTGAGAGCAGGCTCTCTTTTTCAGAGACGCCCGGATCACCTTCACACCTTGAGGCTGCACAGAACAGCTACAGTTTTATTTGCAGCCACGGAGCAGCTCCACTGGAGAAACTGGGGCGAAGGACGCTGCTCCAGGGCCCTGAGTGGTGGAAGGAAACGCACACATGCCCAGTTTAATCAAGAAGTTACTCCCCGTTTTCATCAATCTGTAGTGACGCCCTTTGCCGTGTTTCAATAATAGTTATGCATATAAATCTTCTTTAAACTGAATTAAAAGAGCTAAAATAATCTACAATGAAATAAGTTTTTATTCATTTGACTAATGAAAGAAAAATCTGTGAAGTTCAGTGTTTATGACGGGCTGCAACAAAAAGTAAAATGTTTGGAAACACTAATGTTTCACAATGGGACGTCACCACAGTTCGGTTTAAATCCTGCTGGTCATTTGTTGGTTTTCTATTAGCAACCACAGCTTCTTCATTAAAAATGATAACAATGAAGATATAACAAGCTAACCAGTTGGAGCACCCACAGCAAAGTGAGTCACACTTCCGTCTAAACGTGGCCTCATGTCACATCACCTGACATGAGCTGCATGGCTGGGTCAAGCTGAGGCTGTCCCCCATTTTGATGATTCAGCACAGAGTTAGTGCCAACTATGGTGCTAATCTGGTCTATAAAATTCTTCATGTATGGCTCCACCGCCATTTGCTAATTTTTTTCTCACAGAGCAGCAGACTCACTGGGTCTGTCACAACAGGGAACCTCACTGAAGCACTGAGAAAAAGTTCATTCAGTCAGTCGGCCTTCTCAGTGTGAGCTGCGTTGTTTGGAACAATAGACCATCACTTATTCACATATTCACACATATTGAAACACACAGAGCCTTTAAACACACCAAACACGCTTAATTTGATAATCAGGCATGTGACCATAACCATTAGCATTCATGATAGTCTTCAGCCTTAACCATCAGCATTAACTCTGTCTTCTTGCTTGCCTGCCTGCATGTTGCCTTTATGTTGCCTTTATGTTGCCTTTATGTTGTCTTCTTGTGTGCCTGCCCGCCTGCCTGTCCTAATTGCTTACATGTTGCTTAAATGTTGCATTGTATTGATTTGTTGCTGGTACTGTAAATGTTGCATGGATACCTGTTTACTGTTGCAGCCTGCCTGTCTGCTGCAATGTGCTTATCTGCTACTTCTTAGTGTGCTACTTCATCATGTGATCGATGTCTATTGTACATTAATGTCTTTTTTTGTGTTCTTCTTCATTTTTAGCTGGCAGTCAACACCTTGCCCAGGACTGTAGTTGAAAATTAGCTATGAATCTAAAACTGGCACATTTACAGAAATGTTAATTAATGTGCACTGTCCCCGTACAAATAAACAAAATAAAATAATAATAAAACTATGCATGATAGAGGCAAAGAAAGATTCTACAAGAGCATTCAAGAAAAGTACTTTTTAGGAGCAAAGGATCTTAAATTAATTAAACTAATTCACAAAATTGGTTATTTTGAGATTCAAAATTAACAAATTATGAATAATGCAAAAAACAAGGAGGAAGGAATGGGAACAAAGCACGACAAAACAGAAAACAATGAATGACAGCTCCAAGCCTCACACTGTAAACCGCAAACCATAAACTCTGATTTAAGCCCTGCTTGTCGGAAGCAAACAGCAACATGTAATCATAAGTCCAGGATTATTTCAGAAGTGAAAACTCCTGTTTGATTTCAAATAGTCACCTTTCTGTTCTATGTACATAAATTGATCAGTTTGTCTGTCAGTGTTCAGGCTACGCACCAGCAGTGTGGATTGTGGTTCACCTGTGGAAGAATTCAGATCCTTCACTTGACAAAAACGAACAAAGCTGCGGTGAGAGTCTGCAGCCAAGCCAGCAGTTCAGTGAGGCTGTGTTTACTAAAAGCTCCTCAGACTGCTGGCCGTGTGTTTAGTTCAGTTTGTAGCATAAAATGGAAACAGTCAAGTGACACCAATGTTGCAAACAAAGAGGAAACAAAGCTGCAAAAACACAAAGTAACAGGGAGTGTAAAGTCTGTGAAAAAAAAAGAGTCTGGATGAGGAAATCAGTGCACAGTTACGTCAGCAGACACTGGATCTTAAAAAGGTTGTGGTTGTGCTGACAAGTGGGCGAGCTGTAAACACTGTGGGGGTGGGAACAGAATGATTGTCGGTAAATTCTTCACAAATTTCTCACACTGACACATCCAGTGTTTTGGTTTAGAGGCCTCAGCAGTTTTCACTCTCACAACATTTGAATGACACTTCAGATCTACAATACTGATGCTTAGTGTCTGAACCCAGTTTGACGGTCAAGGTTAAAGGAATCTTTATTATCCTCAAGGGACAATTTACTGCACAGACAGCAATACTTCAAAAAACAGCAATACATAATCATAAACTCACAGCAAAAACAGGAAATACAAATCTATGTTCTTTAACCATTTCAAAGGCCGACGGCGGCAGAGACAAAAGAGCGTTTCAGTCTGTTGGCAGCCTGACCGTCAGTTCTGAACGGACCTATCGCAAAGATCTGACGTGTGTGAGGTCATTCAGGTGCATACCTGCAATTTTGCTGCACATTCTTATGTTACTCTGCACTCTGTTCTCGTTTTTGAAGGAAAGTGAGCTGTGGTGTTGGGGAGCTACTAGTTACATGTTAACAGAATTACACAATTTGATTACAAAACAAAAGTAATTGTTATGGTACCTGAGAAAAAAATGTGTAATTAAATTACAGTTAATGATTACAAAGGGGAAAACAATTGGATATTTTCTATAAAAAGCTTTGACCATATGTTGAATAATAATCATTTTGTTGCTTTGCACAATGACTCCTTTTGTCATTTCCAGTCGAGGCCGTTTAGTGAAGTTTGATGTTCTGACATTTTTGATTGTTTCTCTTGTTTGAATTTGCAATAAAATCAAACCACATTGCCACCCAAAGCTAAACTACCTGTCTGAGAGTCGACACCATGTCTGCGGATAAAAACATGTTGCAGTGTTGGAGATTTAAAAAACGTTTTATTCAGCTATCAAAGGACTCGGACATAACAATGCAATGCAAAATAAAATATTGTTACGCGGTCGTCAAGCACGTCAAGCACCTAGGCAACAGGTCAGAGAGTCAGAGGAGTGTAAAGCAGCGACTTA
>JAQFJA010081226.1:0-10982 GCA_029874485.1 Naso brachycentron
AGTCCACAAAATGCTGCTGGAGTTTAACAGGAGAAATGGGTTGCAGTAATCTCCCAAACAATTGAAGTGAATGGTGACCAGGTGTCAAACATAAAAAAAACAGTAAAATGCCTCCAAACTGCTCGTCTGAAGTAATCCAAGTGTCCTGAAGCCTTGACATGCTAAGTTGTTTTGAAAAACACCACTGACGCCATGTTTTTATCCTCTCTGTTCACTGTAGCCTGTGGCTCCTAAGAAGGGAGTCACATTCAAACATATGTGTACACCACATAACATCTGTGATGTTTTTTAAAACAACTTGGCATGATGGGGCTTCAGGACACTTAGATTACTTTAGATGAGCAGCATGGAAGCATTTTATGGTTTTATTATGTTGTGGGTCACCATTTGTTTCAATTGTTTGGGAGATTATGCCTGCGACCAGATGATTGAATTTTCATTTTTGAGTGAAATATCCCTTCAAGTACTTTTTAAACACTTTTACTTTTACTTGTAACTGAGTAATATTTCAATGTAACAGTACTTGTAGTAGAGTAAAAATTTTCAATACTCTTTCCAATTCTGATTATAGTTGTAGTGTGGACTGCGCTATCCGCTTGAGTTAGAACGATTTTTAAATTGATCTTTTTATAGTTATAGTTAACAGTTCTTCGTTTGGATGGCCTTTTACACCAAAAGCAAACTAGACACTACTTATACAAGGAAACTGTCATGAGCAATCTGCAGCTCCACCACTAGAATCACTAAATCCAACAAACTTGACCTTTACATATGAACAGGCATATATGAGCTGTTTGTTGTGGTAGGGACAAACCCTGTAATATCAGTCTTTTCTCATCCAAAAGGTTATGTATTTTACTTCCTCGTTATATGTCAAAAACCAAAAATCATCCCCATAAAAAACGAAACTCACCACCACTCCTCGTGACTGACATGAAACACGCCTATTTTAATAAGACATGACCCTCAAAATGAACAGCTAAAGTAATAAATTACTTCCTGCTACTGAGAAAAAAGGCAAAACAAATATCAATAAATATAGAATTACAGAAATATTATCCAGGAAAACATTCCATGTCTGGGATTCTTCTAAAATATGTAGAACTAGAGGGATGTACAATGTATAAATTCATTGCATCACATTGTATTTGTTGTGTTTCCACAGCAACACCTAATAATGCAATAAGTAACGGCCTTTCACTTTCGGCTTGTTATGATGCAGGCTGCTGCTATGTGCTGAATTAGATACAGTGCTGCAAAGGGTACAAAAAAACCTTACCAATCCTTCACTGCGACTGTGAGAGAAAATTGTGGTCCCAGAACAGCAGGGCTCTACCTTTAATTAGGTCGTGTGTGTTCGAGTTGAGCAACTGGTGCTAGCCTGGACTTCGGAGGTGAATTGAAGGAGCAAAGGCAGGATGAAGGACAAGAGAGGAAACCTGGCAGCTCTAATCTGTGAGTCTACTGTGATCGGTGTGGTCTCCACTGACAGTTAAGGCTTGCTGTCCTGCTGTGATATACATTATTTACGGTGCAGAGCAGCAGAACACTACACATTTTCTCCTAATTGTAATGCCCATTATCTACCATTTACTCTCGACCCATCACCAGCTGCGAGTGAATGACAGCTTCATTATCAAAATTCTGCGCCTGGTCAGAATCACAGACCAAATCCCAGGTGCCAACGCCAAGAGTGCCCCTTTTCCTTTGACCCTGGCTTCCTAGCTATCAATTATTGTAGAGAGAGCCCAGTAATGGGCTCTTCTTTCTGCACAATACACCTATTTCTGCTCTCCAGCATCTGGTACTCAAGTGGTCTGAGGGATTTTTATGTGTAAACTGTGAAAGTGAATCACGTCCCGGACATCTCCTCAATTTTTCAGTAACAACTTCCTTATGGGCAGTTTAAGCCTCTCAAAGCTGTACATGCGCAAACTGCCTCATGCCTTAATACCCATCTCTGAGTCTGTTGATCTTTCAGTCAAGACCTTAACTCTATGTTTTCTGATTATCTTAAGTCTGAACCTTACACAGGAGGCACGTGTTTTCTTCAACTATGGTTGTATTTGTGCCTAAAGGACAGATTCTCTCGTTGCTCCTCTATTTTTTTATCTTCTAACACCTCAGTCCAGTTTTGTCTTAGTCTAATCCCTCAAATCCTTGTTTTCTACAAAAAGGATCTAAAAACTAAGATGATCTTCAAATCTGTTATACAATATGATCTTAACCATCAGTACATGGGAAATAATCAAGTTGTTCTCCTCTAAGAAATGTTTTTTTTCTATACTCATCCCCCTAATGTCAGACCTTGACTATATTGTATTGTATCCGTGCAAAGTTTACCAATAGAGGATTTTTTTTTTTTTAACGTTCCTCTACTGAAATGGGAGATGTCTGTGCACTTAAACTCTGATATTCAAATATAACCTGGCCAAAATTTTGTATGTCACAAATTCAAAAACAAAAGTAAGTAACCCCCTTCTGCTCAGAGCGGACATGTAAGCACTGAGTGTGAGAGATAACATTAGCAAAACCACTGATACTTTGTCAGCCACTGCCAGTTACAAGCTAACAAACAAAGAAAAGATGCTAACTACTCTTCTACACTTCTGTTACATCAGCTATAGTCGCTGATTTTGGTGCGCAACAGATTTCTCATCTACGTCCCATACAGGCTGAACTTCAGAGTTTCAAACATGTAGCTGAGTTTCTCCAGTGTTTCCTCTAGTTAGCCATCTTGAAGCGCACAGCTCTTGGACTCTAGCCAAGAAACCAGTGGTAGAGCTGACTGACTAAAGCCGATGAGGACTGTGATTGAGATTCAAAATTTTTTATTGAGGCTCAAACAAGATATATTAGCCACTTTCTAAAGGTTTTCTTTTGACTTTTTTATGCAGAAAAACAGTCTTAAAAAAATGTATAAAATGATTAATTATTGATTAATTATAGGTTTTCACACCAAATAAAACACTTTTTGCGGTTCGACCTTCCTTTTACATGACAATGGCATGCTGGCACCCCTGAAATCGCAGTATTTTGAAACCACAACCTACTTTCTGGCTGTGTAAACTGGTAAGCCGATAAGTCTGTGAAAGCAGTGACTACGCTAATGCTAATGCTAATGCTAATGCTAGCGCAAGTCAAACATTCTGCAGTAGCCACCACCGAACTCAGACTCTACAGTGCACACAGAGAAAGCTGAAATAGAAGACAGTCTATCGAAGCAAATCTGAGTGTTCGTAGCATAATTTTAGAAGTCAAACTGAGGCTGAATTTCTTTAGCAGCAATAGGAAGTGAGCAACTTTAAGCAGCTCCTATTAGCATGCTATTACAAAGTCATACCGACGACTACGAGCCTGGCATGCATACTCTTATCACTTTTGGTTGTTCATGTAAATGCAGATTTTTTTAAAGACAAAGGAAAGACTTTTCCATTTTTAATAGGACTGCGCTTGTCTAAATGTAGCCTCTGTTAGCTCAGCTGTTAAAAATGTTAATTTTGTGCTACAAATTTTTAAGTGATCAAAGACAGCTTGAACTTTTTTCTTGTTTGCCTAAAATTCCTATCTTCATAACTCACTAATCTACAGTCACGTCATTACTCAATAATTCAATTGCTCCTTTAAAAGTTTAAACTAATTCTCCAGTTGATTTGCATGTCGAGCACTTGCCTTTAATGTATTCTCCTCTTCTGCTTACCAGGATCATTAGCGCTGGCTCCTCTCCACCACTGTGGGAATCCACCACTGCTCCTGCTGTCTTGACAAAATTCAGACAAAATAAAAGAAAAAGAATCTTTTCTTTTTCACTGAATGCATAAATTCTATACCAGAATGTAAAGATCATTAAGAAACCTATTGTATGCTCTCAACCCATCCTAGAGTGAGAAAAATACAGGCGCACCAAATTTCCAGGTTTATTATAATGACAGTACATGCAAGAGCATTAAGCAGAAACTCTCCATGCTCCATTTACCAAATCATTTAATCAACCCCTCTAAATAACAATAAATTGTACACAATGCACACAAACACTGTGAACCACCATGCAGTTTTCCCCATGCACAGCAGGTCTGCCTCCAACAGTGAGCTTGAAGAGTTATGAGGCATTAATAGGCAAATGAATAATAAAATGAGAATTAAAAATGCATGGCCATTAAATTCTAAAAAAGCAGCTCGTAAGATCTTAGACATTGAATATAGAATCACTCGGGAAACTCAAACCATTATCTGCTGTTCGCACATCCCTCATGCTGGAAGTGGGAGTAAATTTGATGTTTTTTTGATTTTCCCCAAAATGAACATGCACCTGGGAGATATATCATCTATTTTAGGATTGGATTCACTGGCCTTTTGTGGCGTTACTACACTGCAAATGAAAAGTAAGATCAAGCTAATTCTCCAGGTTTTTTTTTTTTTGCTTAAGAAGCATCATGTTATCCTTTCTTCATTAAAACTAAACACCTCATCATAAAACATCTGAAAGCTCCTAAAAGCTTCACTAAATGTGGTTTTGTTTGTGTCACGCTGGTTTGGTCAAACTGTGAAAATTTTCTCCTTAGAATAAGATATGTTAAAAATGATTTTAACGACATAATCTTTCATTTAAATCTGTAGTTGGTAGCTTTGCTGTAAACATCAATAACTTTTTTTGTGTACTGTTTGGAAAGAATGTCGTAATACCCATCGACAGCAATTAGCAAGTGATGTGGTCTGAGAGCATTGTGAGATCTCTGCATTTTCCCAAGGGTCTAAAAATCCAAACGCTCCCGTTATCTTTTCCTAATCAGTCCGGCTCTCTGACCATTGAGTCCTGATTGGTGCATTACACTGCGCTTCTCATCGACAGGTGAGGTTGGTACAAGCTGATTGGCTGTTGAAACAAGATACATGCCTTACACTGTAAAACCCACCTCTACCGACAACAGTGTCCACAAGCGTCACTGTCAGCAAGTCTGAGTTGAGCAGAGATGGACCACTTTGCTCCACTGCAACTGTTTCATCTCGTCGTGAATCTTTGGTGCAAACTGGACTTAAAGAAGAGAGCGACAACAAACGAAATAAAACACGAGCCACAGCAAAAACAGCGTAGTTGCTGTAGCTAACTTAATTTCCAAGTGTTATCAACTACAGCTTCAATGATGACACAGCAAATGTATTAAGTATATAAAAAGAAAACACAAATAATGTGTATCAAAATCTGTAAATAATACTACTCATCTATGTCTATATTTGATTTTTTTCATTCAGGCATTTTAACTCTTCGGCTCAAAATAAAGATTGTGTTGGGACAGAAAAAGTCTGATCACTGACCTGTAGTATAAATTAATATGAACGTTCAAACTGGTCCTCTGCGTAACCTGATTTGTTCTGGTAACCTTTCTTGGGTGCATGTAAACATATTGATTCTGTTTTCGTGAAATGATGCTGGTGGAGGTCAGAATAAATATTTTTCAATATGTGTTTGCTCTCACACAGGGAATTAAAGGTTAAACTTTGGTGCACTTGCACTGATGGACCTTGGTGTGTGTGCAGTGGGTAATGAAGTCAGACCTTACTGATGATTATTCATCTGATTCATGTGAACTGGCAGCCTGAGCAGAGTAATAAATGATATAGGAACTTGTGTGGCCTAGGACCTCTCTTCTTTTTATCATAATGAAAAAAGAAAAAAAGATATCAGTGTTTTCAGAATTCTGAAGTCATTTCAAAGTTAACTTTTTAGCAGGCAAATCAAAAACTTGCAGCTGTTCTGAAGCCTGCAAGGACAACCTCGTCATCACTCTTCATAACAGACAATGAAAATGACTGACACTTCTGCCCTCAGCACTGAGGTACAAATAAACACTTGGCATTGTGCACTGACAGACATGGAGATTGTTTTGGTTGTCTTAGTAGGTATGATAATTCATGAGGTTTTCATCCAGTGACTGAGCTGACATCAATGACAGAACAACGTGGTCTCAAATGTAAAACTCAGGGGAAAAAAATCAAAAGCAAAAACAAAAAAACAAGGTCATTTTGTTTTTCATTTCAGGCTGACATTCATCCATGACACTTAATCAAAGACTGAGGGCTCTTTTAAAAAACTTGAAACAAAGTTCTCCTTATATAATTGAGGCATTAATTAAAATCTATTAATTTTCTTAATGCAACTATTTGGGCTAGCAGATGACGTTTAGATATAATTCAGCTTGTTAAATACTATCTGTGACATGCACTGGATGGAAATAAACATTTTTATGGGAAACTTTTGCCCCTTGTGTTTTAAGAACTGGGGTATTTACAAAAAAAATGAGAAAGTTTTAGAAAAATAGATTGTAGTCCATACATTTTGCATAAAGTTGATGTTTTTAGGGCAGATTAAAATGCTTACCATTACAGTAATCACAACCTTTGTGCCAACATAAGTAAGAAACCCCCCCCCCCAGCATTCTGTTCAAAGAAATTTGAATGAAATAAAATATCCAGCATTTCCTTATTGGTTAGTAGACTGGGGGGGAAAGTTATACATTTGGTACTTAAAATCTCAACGTAGTAACGTTGACAGCCAACAGCTCAGTCCAAACAGCCACCAGTCAAGATCACAGGGTAACCTCAGGTTTTCACAGTCATGTAGCTCGCTAATATTTACCGTAAACTACGGTTATTGGCACTTAACTTATTGTAACCATTTTGATAAAGCTTGCCTGTTCGGCGATGGTGTGATAGAATGTTAATACTTTTTAACCTGTTTTCTTAATTCACAAGGAGGTGGTTCTTAGCTTTTAGCGAACATGGCTATGTTCAGGTCAGTAACGTCAACGTTCTAATGTTCCAACATTAACATTACATGCTTTGCAGAAGAGGCGAGACGTCCTATTCACTTCCTCATCACCAAGTCTGTTTTTTTCCATTATACAATGGGTTTGGGTTGCTTTTGTGGTAACAGTTGGAGCTTTGTTTGGTCAATGTTACCGTGCAGTCACAGTATCTAACACGCAGTACTGCAGTACGTAGTCTTAGTTAACATAACATGCATTTTGGTATGTCTGTGTCTGTTACATGCAGTTTGGTATGTCACTCACACAAACACTGAGACAGAAGTGGAAGTTTAATGAATTTGATTGAGATAAAGATGGCATATTGTAGGATATTAGCTCAAACTCCTAAATAAATATTTTTAAACAAACTCTGCTGTGCAATATTTAGCCTGTGATGATCGGTTTAGAGACATTTTGAGATTGCTTGGAGCATTTTTGCCCTCTGACCCCTTTGATTTAATAATGATTTATTTCAGTGCCAAAAATGCTCTAAGTTAGGAAACACAATTTTCACAGGAAGAGAGCAAACTCTAAATAGTATATCACCAATGAAGGGATAAAAAAAAATAAGTAGATCACTCTCCGTTTCCGTACACTTATAAAGTAGTGAATGAATTTCTAATTTAATCATTAGTACTCTTCTCTTAATAGCTTATTTTTAGATGTAAAACTATGCAAATAATACTAATTCGTACCAGGACTCAACATGCAGGTTTTCTTTTAAAATACAAAAAATGCAAAACTATCTAAAAATAGGCTTTTGACACCTTTTCCCACGGCCCATGGACAAATTTACCTTTCTGTTCTGGTGTATGAAACAACAGGGAAAAGTAAGACAATGTAATGGTGACTTGTTTTTTTTCTGTTTTACTTCAGTCTCTCCTTCAAACTGAACACTGAACAATGTTGGAGAGCTTTTTGCTAGAATTTTTTTGCTGATATTAGCCACAGAAGTTAACAAAAAAGACCTCAAGCCTAGATTACCTCATATTGCAGTCACTGTTAATATAGCTGTAGAGTCAGAAAAAGGACAAAAATTTTCATGTCCACCTGGGTGTGATATTTACATCACTGCTGATCAGAGCTGGAACCTAAAAAATACATGTGATGGCTGTCAGAATCATTTAACTAAGAAACAAGTAGTGATTGTATCCTTTCCCACTAATAAGTGCGAATGTGAAGACAAAGCTATAACGACTAATAGAAAGACAAAGGCAAATGTAAATGGGTGTTGGTCGCTTTTATTTACCAGTTTGAAAGGGATATAATTTACATTAATGAAGATCACGAAGCCAACTTGCTCAACTAAAATGTCCATTTGCCATGAGTTTGTTTGTATTTAGGGATGATACACTTCATATGATGCTCACATTCTATTCTTGTGCTTTGAGTTGTCACTGTTGTGTTACCGTTTCATTTAGCTTTGGTATGATCTTTACAGTTTCATGAAAACATTTATTTTTTAAATGATGAGACTCAAAGTTGTTGTGCTTCCTTTTCTCTCTTGTAATGCAGTACATTAAGGTTTTCTACAACAAGACTTGGTTTGAGAGATATGGAGAGCCTATCGCAGCAGAGACAGTCACCCTCCTCTGGTCCATCACAGTGTCCATATTTGCTATCGGAGGCCTTCTCGGAGCGCTGTCTGTTTCATCAGTAATCAGGAGACTGGGAAGGTGAGTTGACCAACTTGCACCTAGAACCTGAATAGGTATAATACACATTAAAATATAAGGGATTGGGGGAACATTATGTGTCATGTTTGAGTACAACAGTGCATTTTAACAGCCTATCCCATTTTGTTTGCCGTTCAATGTTGAAGCTTCATCTGTCCTTATTCTTTGAAGCTCGTCACGGGGCAGTCCCATATCTGTGATCACAGTCGAAACTGCTTCAAAGAATAAAATAAAGCAGTTTGTCCATGACCCAAAAGTTGTTGTCACTACTGCAAGTGTGTGACAGCTCCTGCTTAAAAAGTAAAATCTGTGTCCATAGCATCTGTGCTTTCATCACATGCAGTGAAGTAAAAGACAAAGGCAATGTCTTTACCTGACATAGCTATTTTGATTTAGCAACTCTTCAGGCAACTTTTTTCTCTACATACTGATGTTGGGTATGTTTATGTAGTTTCTGTGGGCAGTATCCCCACGACGTTAGTGAAGCCCACCATCAAAACATGCATGTTAAGCGTGCTAGGTTAGGTAGGTTGGCCCAGTGTGGCGGTGGGCTCAGTGGCAGCAGCTCAGGACTAACCCTCCACCCTAACCTCGCAATTTCATTGTACAATTCATTGTATAATGACAATAAAGCTGCTTTACCTTTACCATTCATAAAGTCACCATCACCCAGAAAGGTTTCCATGTTTGGAGATGAGCTTTGTTTTGTTACACACAGGTACGCTATTGTAGCGTTTCCTTATGTTTCGGTGACTCCAAATGGCTGTTGTTGAGTAAAAGGCTCGCTGTTAGTTGAGTGACTTGATCTCTTGCTAGCCCACTGCACCAGTGTACAAAATGTGGGACTGGCTTACTTTCATGGTGTCTTCTGACATTCTAATCTTTTATCACTGCAACAGATTCCTCGCAAATTATGCAAACACACGTTCTTTTGACCCTTGGGAAAATGTGCAAATTTTTCAAAAATTTGTGGCGTTTTCTGAACTCCCTTACTGTCTTCCATGAACTAAGTTAAAATATGAATAGTATTGCTCATACACTATAACTGTGGTATTCCATTATTTTTTAAAGACTTCCATAGACTTGTTAAGTGGGATGTGCTTTACCACTAGCTGTGAAAGGAAACGCTGCTCTGTCTCACATTTGCTCTTCCTGGCTTGGTACAAACACATGGTAGGATTTGCCTTCATCCCAGTACACAACATACTGAACATACATTTTTCATTGCCTGGCTGAAACTACAATGCTCCTCTTTTAGAGCTTAGGAGACAGTGCTGCTGAATGCTATCTCTTTTCTCCATCTGGCTCTCAGTTCGTACGTTCTTTTGTTACCCTTCATACCTTATGCACCTCTTTTCTCTTCACCATCGTATTCTCTAAATCACTTTCTGTAACCGTCAGCTCTGTGTTGGAAATGGGAGTTCACGGTGTACATAGGCACTTTTCCCAAGGGATTCCCCATATTGGGTGTTGGTGGTGTAATTTACTTTTATGGATTTGGCATCAGCTTCTACTGCAGAACAACAGAAGCTCATTGTCCCCACCCGCTACAGTAGGAGATGCATGTTGAAAGAACCCCTCCAAATCAATGTAGCTCTCCAGAAACATCAACTGTGAATCTGAGAATGTTCAGTGTTAGTTTCGGCTGTCAGTAACTGATTGAAAATCAGTTTTGAGGCAGTATTTGTGCTTTTTGATGTGCAAGTAAAGCAGATTATTGACAAGAGGATACAAGTAAATATGCAGTTAGCCTGGGTTATCTATCAATGATGTAATAGTTATGTAGCTGTGTTTCTCTGCTTTCCTCTCGGGGTTTCCTTCCATTCTTTTCTGTTTCGTTGTTTTACCGAAAACGCCTTAAGAACCTATTAACCAAAAATTTCTCACTGTGAGTAATTGAATCCCACATGAAAACACTTATTTTGTGATTTTGCATGAAAAATGTCTGCAGTTGTGTTTTTGCTCTTGCTTTTGAATCAAAATCTGATGAGGGTTGTAAGGTTGTTTGCTATTGGCACTGTTATGTGACCAAACTTGACAAATGGTTGGTGAGTGTAAAACAACATGGATAGGACCCACAAGCAGGCAAACTGGTGCTGTTCAGTGATTTATTGTCACAGTGCAGGCAAACAGGGAGGCACTGGTTCAAGTACAGAGTCAGAGTCAAGGTTAAGGTCAAGTTCAGTTTTCGGAGGCCTGAAGGCAACATTACGAAGCACAGTCTAATTCTTTTTCTTTTTGTTCAGACAAGGTTGTTTGTCTTACCTTACCGAAACATGTAAAGGTAAGACAAACAACCTTGTCTGAACAAAAAGAAAAAGTTAGACTATGAAAACTGAAGACATAATGAACACACTTGAATTATTACAAAGCACATTTGACAATCTGCGCTATCTGCCCAGTAAAATAAAAACAGGTGAGAGGGGAGGTGGTAGGGCTGGGTATTGCCAAGGATTTTATATATTTATATTTTTATATTTATATTTATTATATATATTTTATA
>JAQFJA010081285.1:0-10975 GCA_029874485.1 Naso brachycentron
CCTATAATTTTTTTTAGATGCATTTTACAGTAAGACACAATTGCGATTTTATTCTTTAAATTGAAGGAGTGGCATGTTATTATTAAAGGTTTTTTTCCCATCTATGTCTTTTTTTATAAGACAAAGGCATTGAATTGAATTGAAACTTATGTCATTATCGTAACATCAGAGATAAGCATTACACATGAACAATTAAGATACAGTACTGTTAGCTAACTACAATTTCTCTTTCAAAATGTGCAGCTAACCTTATGTGCTTGCAGAGGTTAGAAGAGGGTTTTTTTGTCTTTTGGGGTTTTTTTTTTCGAAAAATAAAATAAAATAATTAATTCCAAAAGTGTGGCCAGATGTGTAGTGTGTACTGTTTAATTCTTCGCCTCCAAATCCATGCCTGTGCACTCTCAAAGGTTTCCTTGTAGACTAAGTAGTGCTGAACTTAATTTTGTGCTCTCTCCAAGCTGTTGCTGCTTGCAATATGGGCCAAAATGCAAAACAAAGGAAAAAAAAAAAGTAGAGATGAAATTTAGAAGGCTTATTGTTTCAAGGCACGAAAAGGGGATGAGTGATGATGGAAATGTGATTTGCACAGGCAGGGGGTAGGTGAGGATTAGCAGTCAGTCTCTACCACTAAAGCTGAAATGAACTGGCAGTGCATCAGAGCGGAGGATTGCTGTGTTGCTTGGCTGATTAGCTGGTGGACAGCTGCAGGTTGGCAGGATCAGCAGATGTCATATGATAATCAAATGTGTTTTCTTACCTTATTTACTTGTTCAAAACATCCTACACCGCATCTATATCTTGAATCTTCTTTTCCCTATTGTAGCCAGTTGTAGACTTTTACCAGTAGCAGTTTAAATTGAGTCTACCCTTATTAAGGCTTGTAAATGGTTTATAAATTAGGTGATTAATTAGGTTATAAATACCTTATAAGTCATTAATAAACAGGTATAAACAAGTTATAACAATTGGTTATTAATGGTTTATGAATTATGTTATTAATTAGGTTATAAATACCTTATAACTCATTGATAAGCAATTATAAACAAGTTATAACAATTTTCACATATCCACGCATGCTCACTATTTGGCAAAATCAAATGGTGGTGTTTTGCACTTTTCAATAAAGCTCCCATATGCCAGTTACAAATGTCAGTGACTTATTAGTAAATGATCATAAAAATGAGATGCAAAGAAACATCAAGATATGATGGGGAAAGGACCAACTCAGTAAACAACAGAGAATAAGGAAGGTTTAGGCTGGGAACAGATATCTGAAAGTGAGACCAAGAACTTCCCTTTCCCTGGCCACATCAGCCAACTCTGACTGGGGGATCCCGAGGTGTTTCCAGGCGAGTGCAGAGATATGATCTCTTCAACTAGACTGGGGCCTGTACTGGGGCCTCTACCCAGCTGGACATGCTGGGAACACCTCCATCCTTACCAGATGCCCGAACCACCCCAACTGGCTCCTTTCAACACAGCGGCTCTACTCCAAGTCCCTCGTGGATGACTGAACTTCTCAACTTATTCCTAAAGGAGACACCAACCACCCTTCTGAAGAAACCCATTTCAGCCACTTGTATCTGGGATCTCATTCTTTCGGTCATGAGCCATCCTCATGACCACAGATGAGGGAAGAAGCTCTCTTTTGTCACAACAGTGCGGTAAAATGAGTGCAAAACCACTCCTGCGGCACCAGGGGTAGGACATACTCCCTACTTGGAGTGGACAGTCCACGGGTTTCCTGCTGAGAACCACGGCCTTAGATTTTGGGGTGCTGAACTTCATCCCAGCTGCTTTACATTCAGCTGCAAATCAATCCAGTGAGTGCTGAAGGTCATCGACTGATGATGCCATCAGGACCGCATCAACTGCAAAAAGTAACGACCCAATCCTCAGCCCACCGAACTGCAACCCCCACCCCCAAGACTTCACCTTGAGATGCTGTCCATAAAAAAAAAAAAAAAATCATAAACAATACTGGTGACAAGATACAGCCTTGGGGGATGCCAACCCCAACTGGAGACGAGTCTGATTTACTGCCAAGCACCTGAATGCAGCCCTCGATTTGGGTATATAGAAATTGGATGGCCCTGAGTAGTGACCCCCTCGTCCCATACTCTGCAGCAACTTCCACAATATCTCCCAAGGAACCTGGTTGTGAGCCTCCTCCAGATCCACAAAGCACATGTAAACTGGTTGAGCAAACTCCCAGGCCTCTTCCCAGATCCTTGCAAAGTGAAAAGCTGGTTATTCCATGACCAGAACAAATCAGCATTGTTCCTTTTCAATCTGAGGTTTGACTGTCTGCAGGACCCTCCTTCGCAACACCTAAGCGTAAACTTTCCTAGAGAGGCTTAGTAATGTGAACCCTCTGTACTTGGAACACACCCTCTGATCCCCCTTTTCAATAATAGTACCACCATCCAGGTCTGCCTTTCCGTTGGCACTGCCCCAGACTTCGACATAATGTTAAAGAGACATGTCATCCATGACAGCCACTCAACACCCAGAGCCTTCAGTATTTTGGGACAGAACTCATCAACCCCTGGGGCTTTGCCACTGCGGAGTTGTTTAACTACATCAGCGACCTCCTCCAGGGAAAGTGATGTTGATCTCTGATCATCCTCCATATCTGCCTCAATCCAATTACTTTCTCAGTCAAGGTCAACAATGTTCCACTTTTGCTGTACAGAGCTTGGATGGTTCCCCCCTTTCCCCTTCCTGAGGTGCTAGATGGTTTTACAGAAACACTGTGGTGTCAACTGAAAGTCCTTCTCCATGGCTTCGCCAAACTCCACCCACAGAGTCTCCTGGGATAACATATCTAAAAAGAACTACTTTTTCAGGTGAATGACTTCCATAACCACTGGTGTCCATCACAATGCTTGAAGGTTACCACCCCTTTTGGCACTTATGACCCTAAGGCTACAACTCTCAGCCGAAGCTTGAACAACGACCACTCTGGTTTGATACCCCCGACCTCGACAAGAATGCCAGAAAAGCTCTGCTGGAGGTGGGAGTTAAAGGCTCCAGCCAGGGGCCCCCTCCAGATGTTCCCAGTTCACCCTCACTACATGTTTGGGTTTACCAGATCTGTCCAGAGGTTTCCCCCACCATCTGATCCGACTCACCAGTCAACAGCTCTGCTGTTCTCTTCACCCGAGCGTCCAAGACATGCAGCCTCAGATCAGATGATACTATAACAACATTGTTCATTGACCTTTGACCTATGGTGCTCTGGTACTCAGTTCACTTATACATCCTTATGCTGTAACATGGTGTTTGTTATGGAAAACAACAAAATAACACTTGGGTTCAGATCAGGGAGGCCATTCCTCCCAATCACACCCCTCCAAGTGTCTCCACCATAGCCCATATGCACATTGAAATCTTCTAGAATTCCCCCCACAGAGGCCCCATGCAGGACTCCATTCAGGGTCTCTAAGAAGGCTGAATATTCCAAACTGCTGCAATCTTCCTGTCCACCAGGGTAAACTCCAACAGAGCTGTGCTCAGCCGGGGACTTGTGAGTATCCTCACACCCACACAGCGCCTCACACACTGGGCAACTCCAGGGAAGAATAGAGTCCAACTCCTATCCAGGCGTTTTTTTCCCGTGCTGACGCTGTGCATGGAAGCGAGCCCCGTTCAGTTGCACTCCATCTCCTGCGCTAGCTCCAACTTTTTTCCCCCAATGAGGTGATGATCTGTGTCCCCAGAATCAGCCTCTGCCACCTGGGTCCAGTCCATTGACACACCCCGCCTTCACTGCCACCTTTACGGAAGCCCATCGAATCCCAGCGGTCTTGCCGTGGGTGGTGGGCCCATGGGGCGGGAAAGTGGCCAAGTAGCTTCTTTGGGCCGTGCCTGGCCAGGCTCCATAGCAAATGCAGTTACCAGGTGCTTGTTGACAGGTGCTCCTTCTGTGCCTGGCTCCAGACAAGGGCTGAGGACTTTCTCTGGGCAAGTCACTGTACTTTCTCCTCGCTCCAAAGTGATCTGTCTCTAGTTATTTCCCATTTATTTTCAGTTTATTTCTGTTTGTTAAGGAAAACATCAAGGTGTAAAACATCCCTTACTTTTAAATAATAGGTTAAGGCTAAGATAATCTATATAGTAAGACACAATTGCATAAGTCATTCTGTGCTGTGATGACATACAGTCAGTTGAGGTGAATAAATGGAGGGAGTGATGTTACCTAAAAAGTTGAGAAAGCAGGACAGGCTGTGGGACATACAAGATTTATTTTAGACATTAAGTAACTAGATACTTATATGTAGTGGTTAATTTGTAAATCATTAGGACCAGAATGAGTGTAGTGTTCCAGCGAATGCATCAAACTCATCAGTGCCTGGAAAATACCCGTTGCTTTCTGTAAGAAGTAAATATTATAAAATCAAAACTGATCAAAAACACAAAGGGAAATTTACTAACCCTAAATCATGAGTGCTTTACTCACAATGTTCTGTCAAAATCTGAAGAGGGAAGTGTGTGAACAGCTGTTTACCATTTTCTCTCTTTTTCTTTCTCTCTCCCTTTCCTTCACTGTCCTTTTACTCCCCTATATTTATGCTCCTGTCTGTCTGATTGCTACAATGGGGCTACTATTGGATTAGGGTTGAAACTTCTATTTACAACCACAAAAAGCAATCAGGCTAAGAAACTAACAGACGTGTTCTGTGTATCTGTGTAAGATAATCCTTAAAGTAGGTCATTGTTCTGTTGGTAAAATAATGATATCTGGTCACAGTACAGGCAGCTCACAGAGACAGAGAGGATGAAGGCAGTGACTAGACAAAGGCATGCCCTGATGATTATCAGGTGAGGTACTGGAATGTTGACTGTAACACAATTCAACCCTTGTTAGGCCCCACCCCCAAGCTCAGACTGACTAATCATAGTGTAGAAACACCTAGCTCTGGCCACGGTCTTACAACTATACAGCTGTGCTTCAGAGACTTTCTTGCAGTTGTTTCAGATTTTCTTCATTTTCAAATGGATTTAGAGGTAGTCATGATAAAATGTTTTGTCTGGGGCACTTGTAATATTGACACTTGTTACACAGTGAGGTTAGAAGAAATTTATCTTTCTTTGGCTTTCCAAAATGCTTAAAAGTGTAACATCGGGCTGTGGATAAATGGATTTTATATATACATATATTAGGGCTGACCAGAATGCTTCAGTGCTTCGAAGCTTTGAAGCTTCCTTCATCGCCATGGCAATCGACGCCCTAATCAGGATTTGATGGCGTCCGGGTTTTTTTTTTGCTTTTTGCTTTAGGCTACATCAGTCATCCCAAATAAGGCAGTGGTAGTGGTGCATTCATTATGCAAAGCATTAATAATTATTACTTATTCTTAGACAAAGAGCTTTGAGCTTCATGGTTTTGTGAGTCACAACTCTCATCCGAAGTCACCAGCATTGCACTGAACCAGCGGCTGACACGTGACTCCTCCGCAGCCAGGCTTTCAAGAACACTACACACGCAAGATGTTGAAAAAGTCAAGTCTTTGGAAGCACTCCTAAATTTGGAGAGATGACCCCCAAAAAGTCAAGTGTCAGATCTGCCAATTGAAGCTAGCATATCACAAATTAACTACAAGTTTGGCTATCACCTGAAAATTGTAAGTAACTGCTCAGCTGTTGCAGTTGCTAGAAATTTCTGTGGTGTTAGCTTAATGTGACCTGCATTCTAATAAACTTTAATTACAGCTTTATTAAAGGTATAACTTTGCCAACTAAAGCTAATTGTCATGTATGATGTTTGTTGTAGATGCATCTACTAAAAACAGATGTCTCTGCTGGCCCCTCACAAAAATAACTGGACTCCATGATGGTAAAATCCATTACAGAGAACAGAAAGTGGATGATAACTGATTCTGTTATGTCCTTCATTGCCCAAGACACAAGGCCCATCAATATTGTGGAAGGACAAGGATTCAAACAACTGATGAAAATGTTGGAGCCAGGCTACCAGCTGCCCAAGCAAGAAAGTATCCCCCATGAACCGACAGCGAGGCACACTACCATATGGGAAAAAATATGCAGCCATATCGAAGAGTGCTTGGCCCTCAGTTTCACAACTGATATATGGACCAGTCAACAAATTGAAGCGTATATGACGGTGACGGCTCAATGGATCAACAGTGACTGGCAAATGGAGAGCTTTGTACTTGAGGCCAAATCAATGGATTAGAGTCACACAGCAGCGCATATTGCAGGGAGACTTGGAGAAATGGCAGCGGTTTTTTTTTATTCCTGCTGAGAAAATAGTTGCGATTGTGCATAATAATGCTGCGAACATGGTGCTGTGCACTGAGACACTAAAGCAAGAGACCTCCTGGGGGCAGGGTGATGGCTGTGCGCTGCACTGGAGACACGCTTCAGCTCCGCATTACAGCAGCACTTAAACGAGACCTGATAAGCCATGCCGTGGCTGCTGGAAGGTGACTTGTTGGACACTTTAAGAAAAGTGCAAAAGCAACTGCGGCATTGACAGAAAAACAGAAGAAACAGCGGGTCCAGCACAAACTAATTCAAAATGTCCCAACACATGGAACTCAATGTCTTTTATGCTGGAGCGTCTTTGCGAACAGAGGTGGCCTATCTCAACAGTCATATGCGACCCAAACCCTGGACCTGACAACAGAGCAGTGGGCCCTGGCAGAGGAAACTGCTACAAGTCCTTAAACCTTTCATCACCCTAAGTGATCTCATGTAACAAGAAGAAAACGTGTCCGTATCAGCAGTTGTGCCTGTGTTGACTAATGTTAAAAAACAGCATATGGTAGCGCAAGAGGATGACAGCAAACAACACCAAAGCCCTAAAAAGTAGACTGGTGGAACTGAAAGGAAGTTTTTAGTGTCAGACATGAATGATGCCAGTGTACTCAGAGAAGTCACTGACCCCTGCTTCAAGCAATTAAACAGGCTTTCCGACGAGGAGAAGGAGTGGATATATAAGGAGGTGACCACGCTGGCTGAGCACCTGGTCACAAGTAGAAAAGTGGAGAAGATGAGGAAGGAGACGTGGCGTCAGCTGCACCACCAAAGAGACCAAAGACTGAGGAAGAGCGAGAAACTGAGCTCCTACTGTCCATGGAAGATGAAGAATCCCAATCAGGCAAGGATGTCCCAGCAACAAAGAAACTGGAGGACCTTTTGAAAGACAGATCGAAATTGGATCCAGGTCCTCTCAAGTGGTGGAAACGAAATGCAGACCGGCTGGCAACTGTTGCGAAGTGTTTGCTCTGCATCCATGCCTCATCAACCCTGTCAGAATGAATCTTTTCTAAAGCTGGCTTCATTGTAAGCAAAACCAAAAATTCCCTGTTGCCAAAGAATGTGGACACTTAAGTGTTTCTGTCACACAACTTAAAACAGATCAAGCATAGAAGGCTTAAATCAAAGCTCCAGGTAGGCGAGACAAATCCTGACTTTTTCCAACCCTGTGTAGCCTGTGCCTGTAATTTAACAATAAAGTTCCTTTTATTGTCTCCTGTAGGAGAAATTTGCCTTGGATTTGGCAGCTGCTGCATCAACCATACAATATAATAAAAACACAATGAATAAATAAAATACAACAGATAAAAAACAACTGGCTACCTGGTCACTTTAACCATTCATATGACAATTTCAATGCGTACCACACAAGTAAAAATACACCATGACATATATAAAATTTGATTAGTGGTGCTGCTGTTGTTTAAGAGCTCCCCCTGCTGCTCTGCTGGCACTCTTGCAGTTGTTTGTTAATCAACTTCACTGATTGTAGTGGTTTCACTTGCACAGGGGACTCTGTATCTCTTCCCAGAGTTCATCAGCTCATATTCACAGTTCAGCGCATGGGCAGCTCTGCCTGCCCCAAACCAGTTGGCACCAACCCCATCGGCCATTGCCAGTCCATCCAGCTCCACTGCTGAGGTATTCAGTCTGGAGCTGCTCTGGTCTTTCCCCAAGGCTGGACCTAGAAACCAGAGGAGAAGGGTGAGAAGAAGGTCAATGGCCATCCTAACAGACATCCCTCGGAAACCAGCCATGGAGGACAAGATGGCAAAGCTGATGCCCAAGTCAAAAAGAAGGTGACCTGGCCAACAGAAAGAGCCTGTCAAGTGAGCCAAACCTACCCAGTGTGCCGATGAAGATGACCCAGAATGCATAGACTGCGTGGAGACGTACACCTGGTCAGGTGAAGTTTGGGTGCACTGCATGTTTTGTGAGAGGGGGGCACATGAAGCCTGCACAAGGAGACACAGCATTTACATATGCCACAACTGTAAGGTGGAGTAGGCTAAATTTGTTTTTGAATTTTGATTTGTGTGTGAAGAGACTCTGAGTTCAAGAAAAGTGTTACTCATGTTATTTTTTATTCCTCCCGTTTGTTGCACTTTTTAGGCTACATGTTTATAATGTTTAAAATGTTTAATGAATCAAGATAATACCTCTGGTCTTTCATACTTACATTTTTTTGTGGTTAAATGTCAGTTATAAATCCAACAGGATCCATCTTCAGTAGACTGAAATGTTAAAATAAACTGACTTGAAGCACGTGTATTTTCAGTCTGCTGACTCCATTTTATTTATATCCTCATGCTATGTGTTTGTCCTGCACGCTTCTTTTTTATTTGACTGACTTAAATTAGGAATCAGATGGCAGTCTCGGGGGGGGGGGTTGCTAAACACCTGCTGTCTTTTGTAAATGTGAATAAATGATTGTGATTTTTAAAAAAATGTATACTGACGTTCTAAAACAGTTTTTTTCAATCCTGGTCCTGGGAACCGATTGCCCTGCATGTTTTAGATAGTTCCCTGTTCCAACACACCTGATTCTGATGAATTCAGAGCCCAATCAGTTGTGTTGGAGGAAATGCAGAGCACTGGGTCCCCCAAGTGACTAAAAATGAAAAGTGAATGAAAATGCTCTTTATGAGTTTTACACATTTGATTACTTTCATACCTATAGGCCTACAAGGGACACTTGCTTAATTATTTAGTGGTTTAAAAAAAAAAAAAAAAGTTATCTGGAACAGCGCCTTAGTGTACTGGTCCATATTTATTAATATCTAATTGATTATCTTTGTGTTCAGGCCTAGCTACATCCTTGGCTATAGCTGACAATAATAGGATGATGGGCCCTTATTATTGCGGATATTTTGACTCGTCATAAATTGGTTGAAGCTGGTCAACAGACTGTTTTGTTTCCTTGGTTAAATAAGCATTCAACTTGTCAAAAAAAATTTGTTACCCCTTTATATGATGAGAGAAAATGTCCTGTGGAAAGCACCTATAAAAAACCAACATTATATGGATCAACTTACCTTGACTGAAGTTGTGTGATCAGGCACAAAGATCAGTTTGACGCATTGGAC
Organism: Naso brachycentron; assembly: GCA_029874485.1. Lineage (NCBI taxonomy): Eukaryota > Metazoa > Chordata > Actinopteri > Acanthuriformes > Acanthuridae > Naso > Naso brachycentron. Next base: position 9,372 of record JAQFJA010081285.1, read on the forward strand.
CAATTTTATACAATTTTGGGTATTTAACACGATAAATTGATTTGAATTCAACATGATCATTTGCTCAGAGGACTCAACTGAAGCCTTAATGAGCGTTTTATGCCAGAAATATCTAGTATTGACTTGTTTTGCGGTTGATTATCCAGCCAGTCCTTTCGACCCCATCACACACCCCATGGTGTGTTGTGGTTACTATAAATAAAAGCATCTCTGTGCAGAGAGAGAAATACAAAAAAGCTATCCGTTTGCACCCACCCTCCCACTTCCAAAATATGGAAGGGAATGAGGAAGTATGAATGGCAGGAATGCGGGCAAGATAATGTATAAGGCCAACTGCACTGTCCGTCACGAGAATTTCTCGGTTTTAGCCTCAGTGGCTCCTTTTGTTTTGGTTCCTTAACATTGAACCTGCCCTGAAGAAAGTGAGCAGCATGTGTTTAATTACATATCAGTTGGGATACTTGCAGGGGATTCGTTGCGATTTGTTTTTTATTATTATGAAAAAAAAGAAAAATGATTAAAACCCTTTTCAGTTAAACAATTGAAACAATTTCATTATTTTCCACATAGGCTAAAGTTTTAGCAGCCTAGTCTGTATTGGATGGAGAGTTTGAAGTATTGAGTGAGTCAGTCTGTTAGCTATCATACTGTATGTGAGTTTGACAGAGTTACAAGCCTGCAAAAGTCAAATTAAGGCTTGGAATGGCTTGCTTAGGTTCTAAAGGTATGTTTATGATTACGGTATGTGTAGGACTTCTTAATCAAGTAGTATATTACATATTTGAAACAGTGCAACAATATAATGCGGTAATGCAGGTGAAAGGTGTATATTCAGGTTATAGAATAGGTAGTTGGACCCTACTTGTGTATGAATTGACTATGGCTACATGGACAGCAATACTCTTTCTATTTAGATTAAGATACGGGTAGACAACACAAATTTTTTCATGAAACATCAAACTTTATATGCTTTTACCGGAAAAAAATGTTTCTAATTGATAGATATATTTAATCAGTACACAGTAAGTCAGTTAACAGTAAAAGTGAAAAACTGACCAACACAAACGGAAGTAGAGTAGCCACTCTCTCAGACAAATCCCAGACTATTCCGTAAAATGTGAATTCAAATGGTAGAAGTCTTCAAAACAAGGTTTTAAATGTTTCTACACATCAATACTTACATATACACTTTTATATATAAATATCATAGAATTGTTGGAAAAATCTGGGATAGGACTCTCATTTGGACTCACCCAGCCCTCCCCCATGTCTATGCTATTGGCACACCCGTGGAGCTTCCGATAAACTCGTGGCAAACAGTTCCAGGATTGTAGAAATATCAGAAGCATCGGAAAAGATCTCGGGTCCAGAGGAGTGATGTGTTCTTCATAGTGTGCCAATGTATTTTACACTCTCCTTACCAAAACCTCCTCATCCAAGCCAACATGATGACAGACAGCTGAAACTGGAAACCAATGACACTGAAATAAAGGAAGGTGAGTCATAAAATGCTGTCACTGAAGGGGGACAGGAAAGAAAAAATTCAGAGGATTGTCACTGAAAAAGACAGCAAGGTGCAAAAAATACCAAAATATGGTAAGACA
>JAQFJA010081338.1:0-10970 GCA_029874485.1 Naso brachycentron
TTCTCGTCTGTAGAGTAATCAAAGTTTTCATCGAGAATTTTCCACAGCCTAATGTAAAACTCTAAAGATACCCCCAGTGCACATCTGCGATACATTGTTCCTGCTCTGCATTTCCTCCCAAACACTCAGACAGTAAGCTTGCTACTAAAAAACACCAAAAAAAGATGTAGTAAATGGTAAAAGAAAAAAAAGGCTTTCATCATCTGTATGGCTGTGTCACCTTGAGAGGCGGGGTGTTTTACATTAAGCATGGCTCACTGTCAGTGTCGATGTTTTTCATTTGAACACAGAGGTAATCAGCTCCTGACTGATGAAGATTGTTGTGTTGTACAACAGGCAGTGTGCGATTTGTTGATTTGATGGCATTCTGTGCATGCACTGTAGGTTATATGTGTGTATGTGTATGTGGGGTTTTTTTGTGTGTGTGTGTGTGCGTGTGTATGTATGGACTAGTTACAGACTGTGTATTTACTGTATGTCTGCTATTGTTATTTTGCATCCTTTAATAGCAGATACTGTAAAATGTGTCCAAGTCAATTTCCTTTGGGACAGTGAAGTCTATCTGATCTGTCGCTGCACAAAATTACATCCCCTCCCCACAAACACACAAACTATATTCTACAAAAGAGAAAAAATAAATACAGAATACTGTCATCAACAACACATTATCATCATTGTCGTCGTCATCATTATCAATAATTTGAAGAATCCTGTAAGTTTGGATTTCCCAAGTGCTGCTCTGGAGAAAATCAAACACAATTCTATAAGAAGTTATCAAAATAAATGTTGGCATAAGATGTAATTTGCTTTAAATGGTATTTCTCACAGAAACAATACATGAATTAGCTCCAAGGAAAAAAAAACAAAAAACATCTTGGCCCCACAGATGTTTTCTTTGCCACTGTTGAAATCAGGTCAAGCTGTGGAGTTAAAGGGATAGTTGACATTTTTGGAACCTAAACCCTATTTCCCAATTAGCAATGATATTGTTGATTGGCAGAGTCGTTTCAAAGGACAATGGTGAGCCTCCGTCAGCCTGAGCAAACTGGAGTGTGATCCCACTGACCTTTTACTGGTTTTGTGGCTGGGTATTCAGAGTTAGTATTCAGAACAGCACGTGTTGTGCTTTGAAAGAACTCTGCTAATCATCAGTACCGTTGCTAATTAAGAAATAGGACTTGTGTTCCAAAAATGTGGATCCCAGTCCTTTAAAATACAGAATATAAAGGCCAGACAGGTTTTGAAATCTGTTCGTATGGCACTTTACATTCTAGCCAGAAAGTCTAAAGCAGTTTCTCATCTGTACAAACTGAGGGTTGATTTACTTCTGTGACCAAATTCAGTCCTGTTGTTGAGGTCACGGTAGATGTGTTCCTCCAGAAGGTGATGAGCATAGACTTTTAGTGTACTTTTTAATGGCCTGTTTTCTGTTTATTTTCTGCGGGCTGAGCGGGATTCAAAAAGAGGAGTAAACCAACTTTGATGCTTAAAGTGAAGTGCCCCTTGAAGTAACAGAAGAAGAAATGATAATAAGGCTGAATTGAAGAAAAATGATGCACAATCCAGTAATTAACCTCCAATTTTATTTTGATTTGTGGTAACCAAATAACTGTTCTGATATTATGTTAATATAGCAAAAAGTCTTGATGACTTGGTTGTCCAAGAACCAAAATTGAAAATAAAAATATATTTAAATGATTTTTTTTTCTGGATTGTCACATATTAATACTTATTTTAAGAATGAAATGTACTGTGATGTGTGTCAGGATCATAACTGTAGAGGCATATATACCCCTCCCCCCAACAGCTGTGAGGTTGTGCAAAACATAAATAAAACAAAATGCAAGCCTTTGCAAAGGAACTGTTTACTGACAACAGTTTTACATTTTTTTTCCAAAGCCTTTGTAGCATATTTGTTTCACAAACTTCGCCTTGCCTCTGAATGAAGGAGCCTTTCAAGGATGCCCAAGAATTTTTTTAATCATTGCACAACTTTCCCAGTCTTTCGGTGCCCCAGTCCCAAAATTCAAAAATCAATGAAGCTGATAAGGTAAATAATTTAAGATATTTGGCCTTATTTACTTATATGTGTGCAGAAATGTTCTCGCGTGTGTATGCAAATCACTGTCGGATTCATGTGGAGGGTGATATGGAGGAACCTGAGAGACGTGAAGGGGCCCTGAGTCTTTTCTGCCGACAGTGGGGCCTCGAGGTCAGAGAAAACCAAAGTCAGGGTGATGAGGCCAGAAGCTGGTGCCAGAGAGGGAGGGGTGATAATGAGGAAGTCATCTGAGAGATGGACCAAGAACAGAAGCTTGTTCAAAAGGATCCAGCAAAGGATCCTCAGACAAGGTGTCAGAAAGTTTGGGCTACTTTTACAGGTGAGCCTGACGGCAAAGTAATAAGTGTCGCGCCCTTGGACACCAGGGAATCTCCAGAAATTGGGATAAATGGGGAGAAACTTTAAAGCACTCATGAAGTCGGCCTTTGAAAAACACGATCCCTTCCCAGTAAGTTTGATGAAGGCTATGGCATGATTGATGGAGGCGCACTAAAGGGAGAAGTCTTCATTAGGAATGAACTGTTGATGCTAGGAACTGTACCACCGCGAGCTGTGGAAAGATCGATGGTGCTGCGTTTCTTCCCGGGGTTTTTTCTTAGTTGCAATAACAATGACACTGATTTGGAGGATAAAAAGGGAGAACAAGCAAATAGACTAATTATGAAACCACCTTTGACTTCCTTTGTGAGCGTGCTGTCGACGGATTTGGGCCATTCGTGGCTGATTAAAGATTCCTACATTCACTAGAAACCAATGGCGACACCAGAAGCCTGGAGTGGAAACTGTCTTTAAAGCCGTCAATGAGGAACTGTGCAAAGTGGGATCGGGGTACGTTTGGAGTGCTACGGCCAGAGCTAGAATATGAATGGGTGTGGACATGTGCTTACCTAGGCTGATGGTGATGCCACGATGAGTCTGCCTACTCACTGAATTGATGACGACAAGCTGCAGCTTCAGAGGAAAAGTGGACGTGGTATTTATAGAAGTTGTTGCCACGGCAGCAAAGGGCGAAATTAAGAACGACAACCAGGTATTCATCCATTTTCTAGTGGCAAGCAGGGAAATGGAAGCACAGAACATCCCTGGGGACAGCAAACTATGTGAGCGTAAGCTCTCTGAAACGAGCAGATGCCCGTGATCTCTGAATGGGGTGCTCCCACCGACCATAGAGAAACTGTCGGTTGGTGGTTGGTGAAGGGAAGGCAAGGAGAGGAGCGTGGAATCAATGTAATTAGCCTCGAGTGTCTGTTTGCGGAGGTTAGTGGGAACCAAAGAGGGACAGAGGTGCCGACCTCGGGACACATAGCAGGTTGTGCGCGATGACATCACCCAGAAGAGAACAGACGCTGTCGCATGTTGCTCTCGGGGTCAGGGAGATGGAGTCCATGGTTTGAAAGAGGTCAGTGGATGAGTCGCTATGTCTGGTTAGCATTTCTGGTTGTTAAATGAAAAGACCTGTTTTCATACGTGACTACAAAAAACAAGAAGAGAAAGAATAATATTTCATGTTTTTTTTTCATCCAGCCATATTATCATTTTAAGTCTAATGCACAGGACAATCAAATAATGCATGGACAGTTTATTTGTCTCCCTGCGTAGCCTGAACAACACAAACAATCTGATTAATGAAAACTACACACTCTCCCATGAAAACATAATTATCAGCTGCCACCTAATTCTATTGTGCACCCTTCATCTTCGGAGATAGTTAATATTCTGTTGATTCTGGGTAACTCTAAAAAAGGGAAAATGTCACTTGACTACAATCAGAGTTCAGTCTAACATAAAAAACCAGCGTGGCAAACCATCAGCACCCAGTGGAAGGTTGACTGATATCATCCTTTCAGTGTAGTTGAGAGCCTGGTTGAACCAACATTCAAAACAATGATATTTTCCACCTAATGTAATTTAACTTAAGGAAATTAATATGAGCAGTGGATATAACGTTAGCTGTCGTGCCCCAAAAAAATCGATCACAGCCCTGTAATGCAAACATGTGTCCCTCCCACAGCTAATCCTGAATGAGGCTCTTTTCTGCAGCACAGAGCAGGAGGGTTTAAACATGTCTGACTGTGGGAATAACCTCCTTTCAGTTTCAAATGCACAATGAAATATTCAGCGGCACAATATAGAAACTGGTATTTTGTGCGATCTGGCACTCTATCACAAGTCAGTGTGTAAAATCCAAATCATTTTTAAGCTTTAGGTGAAATAGTCACTTAATGTTGCTTCAGAGATCACTTCATAACTACACAGATAATGCACCTGATGTGATTAGGATTTTTAAAACATAATTAAAACCTTATCATAATAGCCTAGTCGTTGAAGGGGGAGTGGCCTGTTTGGACTGCTTTATAACTGTTTTTACGTTAATTTTCTTTGGTGAATTCTGATATGTGAAATAGCTCTTTGGACCACTTGGTCCAAAATGATGGAGGCCATCTTTATAAGCTTGGCAGGTTTTATTCAATTCATGGCTTGCATTTTAGTTGGTGAGACAGTGAACCTCTGCCACTGCCTGTGATCACAATGACAAAACGTGTAATATATCAGAGTGCAAACGCAATTTACTTCTCTGTATTTGGGATCTTAGTAAATCAGGCCCTTAGAGTTTAATATTATGGCTTCTGAAAACTGGCTCCTGTAGCTGAAACCATTACAGTGATGTAGAAAAAGTAATATGATGTACCGCAGATAATTTCAGACATCATCATAAAACCACGTAACACCTTTTTGGTTAATTAGTTAAAGATGCAGAATAGATTAAAATGGCTTCATCTCTGCACAGCTTGTTGGTTGACAAAAAGCTGTGAATGAAGACCATTGGCCAGTTCAAATGCTGTTCGTATGTGTGGTGTAACTGGGACAACCTGAATCACTGAAAAAATACTAATGAACATGAACTTTTTCAACCTTTGCATTACCTTCAGGTGCCGAGGCTCTTGTTAGGCAAACAGTGGATGAATATTAACAGCTGGATTAATTACCCTTCATATCCAAAACTGTCTCATGACTGTTTACACAAAGAGAAATGCAGTTTTGACATTTGTCTCGCTGTAAACAGCCAGAGGATCACATCTGTGTTACAACCACTTTCAAATCTCTTTCTACAACCTGTTTTAATCTAAGCAAGGCTTGTCGTAACATGTAGCTATCTAATGATGAAAAAATGCACTTTAATATCTTAAAAATAGATCAAATACATTTTTTTATTCCACAGCTAAGAGATGACTAAGAGATAAATTCTACACTGCATTCAAGATTGAATCCCACTGCATCATAATCATTGTAGGGTTTGTGTTACATAATACATTTTTGAGCACTTCTACAAAAGTCAAAGTCTCTACCAGGTATTGCTTAAGAGTTAATGTACCCTGTAAAAAACAAACACCTTCAAATCCATAAGAAAAGACGGAAGTGAAGATCAAACCAAAGGGGGAGAAAAGTGTGGCAAAGTTGATGATTTGGAAAACACCCAAATCAATTTATTTTCTAGCATTATTAGGCTTTTCCCCAAATGAGTCTCTGACAGTATTCACATTGAACAATTTCCTGGATGGCTTTCTATGTTACACAAGCAGGGTTAAGATAAACACTTATTTTTGAATTTTTGGCGATCAGAAATTAAATTGCCATGGGGCAAACACAAGAGCCATCAGACAGTTTTGAAACAAATCCCCATTTTGATTCTGAATAAGGTTGGTTAAGATCTGTTTGTCCCTGTGAGCCAATAATACGGCTGCGACACATGTAAAAAATGATCACAGCCAAAAACATCATGTCCAAAACTACGAAAATACATCTACATTTGTAAAATAACAGAATTTCCTAAAATATTGTCCCCATTTTCAGAAGTTTCACCATAGAGGAAGAAAATACCTGTTGACCATGACACAGGGTTCCTTTGTTCAATGAAGAACCGATGGAGATGGAGAGAATATGAAAGATAAACAGTGATCATGGCGTTCTCTCCCCCTGAGGGAGGAGACAGACACTGTTTCTATATTACAACAGCCTGCAGGGTTCATACAGCCACAAGACCTGAAAAAGGACCTGTGAGCACTCATGTGGTCAGTGTGTGTGTGAGCATAAACCAGTGTGCATGAGGATCTCTTCATATGATACAAGTTAATGTTTACTGCCATGAGTGTGTGTGTGTGTGTGTGTAAGATTGTCCATCACCTCAGTACATGTACATGTTTGTGAACAGACTCACAGAAACAAACATTAAACCATGTTTTCTGTGATCTGACCAAACCTGTGAGGCATGTTTGCATGTATTTACTGCTCGCAGCTCTGCTCACTGGTAGGTGAAAATGTCTTATTTCATTCAGTGCTAATCAGTCTCTCCCAGTTTCACTCCCACTACTCCCCTCCCTCCCTCTTTCTCCCCCTTTCACTCTCATTGCCTTACCCCAGCTGTTTCCGGCTGTTACTCTCTTTCTCTGTCAGACCTTTCTCCCTCCTGTTCCTTACCAACGACCCTCTTCATCTTCCCTCCCCGCTTCTCTATACCTCCCCCTCTATAACTGATGAGAAGCAGGTGTTGTTTTCTCAGTTAATCTTTTCATTTCCTCCCTCTTGTTTTGTTGCCTTGGTGTCAAAATGGTGAGAGTACCGAGAGATTTTGGTGTTGGTGGGGGTGTGTGAGAAATGTAAATAATTTTTCTTAGGATGCCCTGAGATGCACATAAAAAAAATACAGATAATAAATAGAGGTGTAAAATATGAAAGCAAAAGTGAATGGTTTCCTTGCTTTCTCAGCTCAAAAATGTAAATTCCTCCAAGTTTAGTGCTTAATTTTTACTTAATGCAAGTTTACTTGAATATTTCAAGTTTTTTGTTTTAAAGAAGGCTTTTAAAAACTCTCTTCTGCCAAAAATCCCCAAATAAATGAATGAATATTTTCACTTACAGATAGACTGAGTTGTATTGGCTAATGAAGTTGTATGACTGCATCATTTATAACTACGTCTGGTCACTATGTTTTTATAGGTTTTTCTGATCACACCATTTACAATAAGCAAATCTTCTCTTATATTCTTTCTTAGATAGATGTGTAATAAAAAATCCGAAACAGAAACATTATTTGTTTGACAGAGTTAGACAGAATCATGAAACATGGGACGTGATGTTATACTGTCTGTTGTGCCAGTGGATGGTATTCACACGAGGTTTGCCTTGATGTTAACAGTGAAATGGGAGTTGCAACTCCGACATAGGGAGGATGTAATTTCGGGACACCAGAAATCTCGGGAAAACCAGGAAATTCTCATGAACAGACCGGGACACATCATCAGTAGTGTACCATTGAATCGTCAGGTGTTTCGGCCTTTTAACACTAGACACCTTCATCAAAGGCGGCCAGCTACAGGGTGATCAAGCCTGAGCCTGTGTCCCAATCCCAATCATGAGAGCCCTCCGGTTGTTTAACACTGGGTTCTCAAGTGGGGGGTGGGGTGGGGGGGATTAGTGAGCAGGCCATGTTAATGTTCTATGAGCCCAGCAAGGGTCCTTCCGCTTGATCCATATCCACTGGCTGCTTTTTTCAGCCGCTTCAGAGATAGATTTAACTGCCTGCCGCAGAGCCTGTCCATGGATACCAAGATCTTTCAGCAGCCTGATGGTGGAAGAAGCCACAAAACCTCTGCAGCCCACTTCAACTGGACAGACTTTGGCATTCCATCCTCGCTGTTGAGCGTCTGCTGCCAGTTCTGTGTAGCGAAGTTTCTTGCGCTCATAGGCCTCTTCAGCTGACTCCTCCCACGGGACTGTAAGCTCTGTGATGTAAACAGCCTTCAGTGAAGGGGACCAGAGTACCAAGTCTGGCCTAAGGGTGGTGGCTGCAATCTCAGGTGGAAAGATTAGTTGATGGCCAATATCAACCAGCATCTTCCAATCCCGGGCCATGGCTAGCTGTCCGGCTTCTGGTTTGGTAGGAGGATGGTTGGGCTTTTTCCGTCCCTCTTGGATAAATGTTGGTGCCGTGATGGAATTGGTAGCTCTCAGGGGCAAGGAGTTGGTGGTATTCCTCTTACTCTCAAGGGCTGCTGCCAGACTCTTGAGGACCTGGTTGTGCCTCCAGGTGTACCAACCTTGTGTGAGGCTCGTCTTACACCCGCTCAAGATGTGTTTGAGAGTCGCTGGAGTTGGGCAGAGGGCACAGGTTGGATCCTCGCCATACCACTGGTGGAGGTTTTTTGGAGATGGGAGCACATCATAGGTAGCTCTGATGATGAAGCTGATGTTGTTTGCCTCCATTTCCCGGAGCTCCCTCCAGCTGAGCTTTCTCCTCTCCAGGCCTTCCCACCTCATCCATTGTCCCTGCTTAGCAAGAGAGACAGCCTTTGCGCTTCTTTCAGCCTCCTCCTGTCTGCGCACCTCCTCGACCACCATTTTCCTCCTCTCTGATGTTGAAGCCTTATGCCAAGGTGGTTTACTTGTTGTAAGGCCAAAACCTCCTCTTCCCAGCTGGACATGCCCCACGATGTCGTTGTGCCTCAGGGCTGCCGTAGCATGCTGCACCGCATGAGATGGTGTCCATTTCCGTCCGGTTGACAGGGGTGGTGAAGCATTGCTGATGGTCTGATCTCTGGAGTCCTTCAAGGTCATTTGGAGCCTTACTTTTGAGCACTTGTACTCTTCAGTGAGGCTTGTGATAGGTAGCTCCAGGACCCCTCTGCCATAGAGGCTGATGTTGGTCAGACAGCGTGGGACACCAAGCCATTTCTTCATGTATGAAGTCATGGTTCGCTCCATCTTCTCCACAGTTGTTATTGGGACCTCGTAGATAGTGAGTGGCCACATTACCCGAGGGAGAAGTCCAAATTACAGGCACCAGAGCTTGAGCTTCCCTGGCAGTGGGGTCTTGTTGATGTTTTCCAGGTTGTTGGCGATGTCCTGCCTTAGTTGCTGCACTTGGTCTTTGTCCCTGAGGCTTGCATCATACCATCTACCCAGGCTTTTGACAGGTTGCTCAGATACCATTGGTATTGGGTCGTCACCAATGCAGAATTTCATGTTTTTAAGCTCTCCCTTGACTATTGAGATACTTCGTGAGTTGTCCGGCTTGATTTTCATCCGGGCCCACTTGATATTCTCCTGCAGTTTTCCAAGTAGCCGCTTGGTGCATGCTGCAGTAGTGGTCAGAGTGGTCATGTCATCCATGTATGCTCAGTTAGTTGGAAGGCGGATCCCGTTCTTAGTTCGCTCACCTCCCACCACCCATCTTGAGGCCCTGATGATGACCTCCATGGCCATTGTGAAGGCCAGGGGTGAAATTGTACAGCCTGCCATGATGCCTACTTCAACCCGCTGCCATGATGTTGTGAATTCAGATGTTGTGAAGCAGAGTTGCAGGTCTTCGAAGTAGGCTTTTACCAGAGTAGTGATGGATGATGGAATGTGGAAGAAGTTGAAGTATTCCCAGAGGAGGTTATGGGGAACTGAGCCAAAGGCATTGGCCAGGTCAAAGAAAATGACATGGAGGTCTCTTTTGTCCTTTTTTGCTGCTTGGATCTGGTGCCAGATCATACTAGTATGCTCCAAGCAACCAGAGAACCCAGGAATGCCAGTCTTTTGTACGGATGTATCGATGTACTTGTTCTTCTCCAGGTAGGTGGACAGCCTCTGTGCTATAACACTGAAAAAGATTTTCCCCTCAACGTTTAGAAGGCAGATTGGTTTGATTGAATTGATTGAATTGACTGATCCTCATGAGCCTCCAAAGATAGCGTAGAACATCTGGTGCGTTCTTGTAGAGCTTATACGGTACTCCATTCGGTCCAGGGGCTGATGCTGATCTTGCATGCCGTACTGTATTCTCTACTTCCTTCCATTTTGGAGGGTCAGTCTCCAGGTTGAAATCAGGAGGTTGAATAGGTGGAATATCACAAATAATGATCACGTTAATATTGAATGACACATTCTATTTCAGTTAATCATATAAAATAATAAGTTTACTCTTTCCTATTGAAGTGGATATGAAGCAGCAGCCACTTTCCGTCAATTGAATGCAGCCACTGTGGATATAAAGCAGGAGCTGACATACAAGTACCTGTATTTAATAGACAAGAGTCAGTATTTTTTATGATTAAAAATGCTGCATTCAGTCAGTTATTTGGGTTTTTTTCCACGTTCAAGTAAACTTCTCACCCATTTTCTACACCATCGTTTCTCTTGTCTCTGTTAATCAATCAACCCGGGGGAGTAATAAACTTTGAGACTGCAGTGAAAATGTCGATTTTCAAGGGAAAATGCCACAATATATGGATTGAAGCAGAAATTTTCGTAATATTAAAATATCTTGTGAATTTTGGAAATTATTTGATCCAATAAATTTGGACTTTTTTCACTTTTAAATACTAAACTTATGAGATATGCTTGGATCACACCGAAACAGTTCAGCTTTGATGTTACATTCCTTCATCACCAGGGCACGTGGCTACTTATTTATTATAAATTATTTTTAATTTAAAGACTCAGCGGGGGACAGATGGAACATGTGCCTGATCTCCAGTCTGGGTTCAATCATTGAGAGCTGTGAAAACAAACAAGGCTTTTCTCTGATCAGTAGAGTACTTGGGTTCTGTGAGGTTTGTGGTTTTTTTATTTTTCTGGGCAAGCTGTTATGGGAATCATCATGTACCAGGCTGTTTTTTAAAACACGGGTGTCATGCACAGATCCTCAAACCCAACAAAAATGTCCAGAAATTTACCAGTTGAGTCACAGATGGCTTGCAGTTGAATTGAATAAATCCTCTGTACCTGAAATAGTCTGCCTGATTGTGTTTTGGGGGTTTTATCCTTATGTGGCAGCCGTCAATGGCCCCTGTTGTGATAGACTACTCACGATGTGTTTATAATCTATCTTTAATGACAAACCGGACGCCTCACTGCAACTCTGTAG
>JAQFJA010081432.1:0-10962 GCA_029874485.1 Naso brachycentron
AATCAAAAGTAATTAAGGACAAACAGTGGCCAGTCGCCACCCCACCCCACCCCACTCCACCCCGGACGAGCTAATAAGCAGACTGTGTACGTCGTGCAAATGACGTGATTTAAGCCATTGAGGTGATGATCCAAAATATGATCCAGTTATGATCAAGCGACAAGACAAGTCCTGTTTTTACCGTAATATATTTTATGGCATCAGGACGACAGTTTCACAGAAAAATTGGAATTATAGACAGCTATTTGTTGGAAACATCTGTAGCTTATACAGGATTTACACTGACAGGGTACAGTGTGTATGATAACAAAGAAGGACTAAATCAACACCTGTAGATTTCCTCCATCATACAGGATTTACACATAACTGCAACAATGCTGTTCTGGGCCAGCAGCAACAATATCAAGACATCAGCATATATTGTAACTCATTACCATTTTCAAACACAAACTGCTTTACCTCCATCAATCCAGATTGCGGATTCAGATTAGGGCTGCATGAGGTATGCGATATGCAATAATGGTGTTGAATATTATGATGATGTAGTTTGCAATAATTAAACAAATATTTAAGTTTACATTTTTTGTTGTTATATAAGTTTTTTTTTGTTTACATATAAACATTAAACTTTATAACATATACAATTAAAAAATTAATTTACAGTTTTGTGTTTTTCTGCATTAAATTTGTGCTGTTAACAGACTCCAGACAGTGTGAGTGTGTGTGACACACTGAGCAGCAGCTCAAATACATGACAGTATAACCTGTTTGAAGACTTGCCACAGTAACTGTGTTCCCGGCTTTACTCTCTGGTGTGGCATATACTGATTACGTCACTTGCCCACCGGCGACTCAACTACATTTTGCCTTTTTTAAAAAGTCAATAACGTAACTGTCGGATGGACTGATGTTACAGGTGTCTTGTGATGGAGTAGCCAACAGCTCCACCCTGTGGGCACTACCTGTTATGTTATGTTTAAGTACCTGCCCATGTGTGAACATGCCTCAGTTGAATGTATGCCTTGCTACTGAATACATCACACCTGAGACACAGACAGTCTTGTGTCCTTTATTCACACACCTATTGCAACATGGTGTCAGATATCCTAATAAGACCCAAGTGAGCCTGACTCTGCCTGTTGCTAACACAGCGTGCGTTTTTTTGTTTTGGTGAGGCTTATTAGTTTGTGTAAAGTTAGTCTGCACGTGTTAGCATTGCTTCGGCACAATGGCATCCAACATTCCGCCTACAGAGCCAATGAAGATGACGGGAGATCTACACAGCCACTGGGCAAGCTTTCATGCGGAGTTTGAGGATTATTCGCTTGCGACCACAATAAGCACAACTTGGGACTCATGGCGAACCGACAGAAAGATGTAACAGTCATAATTGCCACGTTGAAGCAATACTTTACTCCCGCCAAGAACATCATCTTCGAGATATCTTTGGCAATCTTAAACAAGAGGAAGGAGAGCTTATAGATGCTTTTGTGACAAGACTGAGAGAAAAGGCTGCCTCGTGTGAATATGGAGCTCTAAGAGATGAACTGATAAGAGACAGGCTTGTTCTTGGAATAACTGATGAGGGCGCTAGAAGGCTCTTATTGGAGAAAATGGACCTTACATCAGATGATGCTATTAAGATCTGCCGTGCTGCTGAGGTCATGGACAATAAACTAAAAACAATGTTGCTGGGCAGCCGTGGGCCTGGCGAGTGTGTCAAGGCGACAGAGGGACAGCGACAGGGACGGCGGCCTACCAGCAGGCCATCCAAGTCAACCAACAGACCAGCACAGCCACAAAGTATGAAAAGCACAGGCGAATGCAAGTACTGTGGCACACAGCACAAGCGTGGGTGGGACCAGTGCCCAGCACTTGGAAAGTCATGCCACTCGTGCGGCACTGCCAATCACTTTGCCAAGGTATGTATGAAAAGGGGCCTGCAAGCGCGTCAGTTGAATGCCGTGGATCACCCGTCACTGAAGGACCCAGAGGACAGTGACCGTGATGAGAGGGACGTATACACAGCAATGAGCGTGGGAGCAATGAACACTCAGGGCAAAAAGTGGTTTGTCAACCTGCCGCTGCACAAAGGGGTCCAGAGGTGCCAGCTTGACTCTGGAGCTACCTGCAATGTGATGAGCATCAAGGACAAAATGAGACTGGCACCCAGAACACCTCTCCGGCCAAGTCTCACCAGATGAAAACTTTACAACGAGTGGATGAACTCAGTGGGCATGTACAGCACACAGTGTGTCATTAGCTGAATAAAGTAGAACAGGGTGAGAGGGGTGACCTAACCAAAGAGATTTTACCAGCACTTACCTGGACGTGTTCACTGGCCCTATTGAGTCCCTGCTGGGTGATGTTCACTTTGTACTGGACAGTGCTGTGGCAGCTGTGCAGTACGCTCCTAGATATGTCCCAGTGGCACTTAAGGCAGCTGTTAAAGCACAACTAGATCAGTATGAGAAGGATGGGCACTTAACCACAGTCACATAGCCCATGGACTGGATTAGTAATCTGGTCATAGTGACAAAAACAGACAAATTGAGGCTTTGCATCGACCCGAAACCCCTCCACCCGGCCCTGATATGCTCTCATTATCTCATGCCAAATTTAGATGATGTGCTGTGCAAGCTCCCGAAGGCACGTATCTTCACCCTGGTGGACGCACGTGATGCTTTACTGCAGTGCCGCTTGGATGAGGAGAGTAGCCTGATGACGACATTCTGGACACCATGGCGTAGGAAGCGCTGGCTGAAACTTACTTTCGGTGTGTCCGGAGCTATATCAGAGAAAGCAGCATGAGCTCCTGGCTGGCTTGAAGGGGATCGAGCCAATAGCGGATGACATACTCATAGTGGGCTGTGGAGACACAGATGAGGAGTCTATCCATGACCACAACACTAACCTCATTGCTGTGATGGACAGGTGCAAAGAGGTGAAGCTGAGACTGAGTATAAAAAAGCTGCAGTTTCGAGAGGAGGTCTGCTTCCATGGCCATGTGCCTTCAGCGGAGGGCCTCAAAGCTGACCCTGACAAGGTCAGGGCAGTCCTAGACATGTCCAACCCCACGGATGTGAATCGAGTCCAGCGAATTGCAGAGTTTGAGAACTATCTATCTAGGTTCGTGCCACGTCTGTCAGGGGTCTGTGAGGCACTGAGAGGACTACTCGACAAAGATGTGCAGTGGCACTGGCTGCCGAAACATGACAATTCTATGAGGGAGATCAAGTCACTGGTGACAGCTGTACCAGTCCTGAGATATTGACATCAACAAGCCGGTCACCATACAGAGCGACTCCAGTCAGACTGGTCTGGGCTGCTTCTTGCTTCAGGAAGGGCAGCCAGTAGTGTTTGCCTCTCGTGCGCTGTCGCAGACAGAGCAAAACTGCGTGCAGATTGAAAAGGAGTGCCTGAGCATCGTGTTTGCCTGCCAGCGCTTTCATTAATACCTCTATGGGAGGGGTGATGTGACTGCAGAGACTGACCACTGCCCGACCAGCTGCTGGCACCTCAGGTCCTCACAGGGGTTCCTGACAAGCTGAGAGTGAAACATCAGGCAGCAAAGCAAACGTATGACAGATCAGTGAAGGATCTGCCTGAGCTGAACACTGGCCAGCCCGTAAGGATGATGCCCCTCTCAGGGGATAGGATGGGCCGATGGAGGAGTGGTGTATGCCTGCAACAGGTGGGACCCTGGTCCTACCTTGTCAGTGTAGAGGGGACCACATGTTGTCGCAACAGAGTTGATCTCAGACCAGCAGAGGCAGCCCCTCCCCAGCCGCCAGTCCATCCAGAGCAGCCCCCAGAGCAGCCTGGGGATGCACATGCAGCGGAAGGGGGCAGTGCGAGCAGAAGCAGTGCAGGAGAGGCGGACAGCAGCCATGAGGGGTCTCCAAGAACATCACCCTCAGACTGTGAAAACACCATGCTGTGAGTTGCAGGGCCGGGCCAACTCCTGGAGTGGGAGGCTGATTAAGCCCCCAGACAGACGTGCCATTTAAGTTGCAAATGGCTGAATCATGGCTAAGACTGAACTGAGATTGAACTGAGACTGTGACTGAGACTGGAAACTAAAACTGTGCACACACACACGGGGGGGGGGGGGGTCAAAACAGAAAGATTTGTTGTTATTGCATGCCATGTGATTGTGAATACTGTTCTGATGCCTTTCAGATGTTGTTATTGAGTGTCTCTTGGCCCGTTGTCCATTATTGTTCCATGTTTGATTTTAGTGCTCCCAGCTGGGGTTCGTCATTTGGTTCTAAGTGGATAACTTACTACAGGAAGGGAGATGTTACAGGGTGTCTTGTGATGGAGTAGCCAACAGCTCCAACATAATATATCAGGTGGTGGGTGCTACCTGTTATATTATGTTTAAGTACCTGTCCGTGTGTGAACATGCCTCAGTTGAATGGATGCCTTGCTACTGAATACATTGCACCTGAGACACAGACAGCCTCGTGTCCTTTATTTACACACCTATGCTTACAACAGCTGGCGTTCTCGCATCTGTGCAGCAGCCGTGAGACCAGCAGCTGAGGCTGCACAGAGATGCTACAGACACACATTGTGACATTTCACTGCGAATAAGACAAGAGTAGGGAGAATTGACCAGCCGGACCGTATGATGGCAGATAATTAAAGTTAGCTGTTAAAGTGAAATGCAAAAGCACCTACTTCATAATACTTCGGATGCTAATAGAGAAGTTGGAAACTTGACTGAGAGGAGAGTCACAGTTAACATTAACCTTAGTTTGTTACCTGCTACCTGCAGCGGTTCTGCTCTTGTTCCATTACTTTCACAAAAGGTGTAAAACTACTCCAACACATATTTAAAATGGATCTGGTGTCAAAAAAATGCTGAATATTCTCGCTGTTTTGCTCTACAAACACATTTAGCGGTTAGCTGGCAATTTAACGGTATTTGTTGATGTATTTCCTGTTACTAGCCTAACAGTCACTTCAAAATGAAAGTTAACTCGCGGTTTGCCAGAGAAATGCTTTTAATGTATCGGCAGCTGTAGGAAATGATCCGTTTGCATTAGCAGTAACTTATCTGACTGGCTAAATATATTGACATGCAGCGAATAGGAGAAAGAAAAAATTAAAAAGTTAAAAGCTGTTGTTTTTTTTTTGTCTCCCAACTTCTGGCTGGGTCCCTGGTGCGCGTGGGCCCCTGGGCCATAATGCCCATTGGATAATCCGGCCCAGACTAAACAACTCCATCATGAACCCTTTATTTATTCAGGGAGGAACAACTGAACAAGATCTAACAACATAACTGAAGAATTTTAGATGAGACTTAACAGAAGCAGAGAAGAGTGCTGCAGTCAAAATGAGAATTTACTGATCCCCAACAGGCAAAATGCTTCCATGGCTTTTAGCATCACTATGATTCAGGAGATATATTCTACAATGGTGAGACCTAAAAAAAAAACCCCCCCAAAAACAAAAAACATATTCTTTATTAGCTGACTGCATTCAGTAGCCTACATTTTGCCCTCAGAGATTACATCACCAAAGCTGAAAGACTTCCTACAGTTAAAAGACATGAGGCTTAGGTGAAATGACACATAATATTTGCCACAAATTTGAATGTAAAAAAAATTAAAAAGAAAAAATTCATTAAATTGTCCAGTTCACTAAGAGCAGCCATTACCTACAATATGAGAATGTGGACTGATAGTCCACCTACTCAGGCAAGGAGGTAGATCAAAACCCTGTGGGTGGTCAGTAAACCATGTGCTGGTGAGAGTTGTGTGGTAAAAGTTAACATTGGCCCCAAACTACCACATAATTTGCCAAGTCGTCCTTAAAACCAAGCCTCTCTCATTCTCAAGTCCGAAATCTCTGTTAAGTGTTTCCAAGAATCCCAGGAGGCAGCGCATGTTGTAGGTGTAGTAAAGGCCTTAATTACAGCATTCTTTGATATGGCTGCATGAATGGTTAGGTTGCTCTCATGCTGACCTGGCACTTCCTCAGCAGGGCATTTTCCTGCCATGCTTTAGACTTTGATCAGGTTCATTTTAGCCCCAGAAAAATGCTGTTTGGACTATACTTTAAAGGAAAGCCAAGTACAGACATTAAATTACTAAAGAGTACTGTCATTGCCTCGCTTGTATGACACTTTTTCATTTTGTCACTAATGAAAATAGCTGAGTTCTACAGAGAAGCTTTTAAAAATCAGCCTTCCTCAGTGGCCACAAGCTGGCAGTGTTTATACTGAAAAACTCCTCATTTCACTGTCACCATTAACTATATGACTGAAAGCAATCCACTCAAACACGCTCAGCAGTTTTTCAGAAATAAATAACACTAATTAGACTACTTCATTTAGTGTTGATCTCATTGTAGACAAGTGTTTTAAAATCTGAAAAAAAAGTACAAATTTAGTTTGAGAGCAAAACCACACACACACACAAGCACACATGGGTAACATCTTGATATGAACATACATAGCTCTCCATGTTACAGCATGTTTATGGAACTTTTCATATGAAACATGCTGAGTCTGTCTCTGTTTGAAACATGCAACAGTCAGTAAAACTGACATGATATACTGCTGTGAGCATATGGTGTGGGACTCTTTGGAGAGTACAGTTGATCTTTTTGGAAAAGCTTAATCCAACTTTTTGAGTTATTATGTAACATTATGTAAAAAATAGTATTTTGTGTGATTTGGCACTTCACAGTTTATGAGTGCAACACCACTTATATGAATACAAACTCCCGGTTTCTGCTAACAACATTGTTAGACATGATGCACGTGCTGACTAATAAAACTTGATGGCGTCATCACAAGGTTAAGTCCTGAAAACAACTCAGGCAGCAGCCTGCCAAGCTGACATAACCTGGACTTGAACCACTGACAATATGCTGCTAACACTTAACATGTACCAGCTAATGTGCTGACTTGGTTTATGATCAAAGACTAGTGAGCCAACAACTTTGCTAACACAACCAGACATCAAGCAAGTAGGGCACATAATTTAGCAAGCCAGCTAATATTACGTAGTCATGCAGTCTTTAATTTTGCAAAACTCTTTCCAACAACTAATAACCAATTTTGTTTCGCAACCCACTTTTTATCTCTTCCCCATCAACACCCTCCTCAGTTACAAAGAAAAAAGCCTTTAAATAGTTGCATTCATGTGTGTGGAGGAAGAGGAATAGGAGGAAAATGTGGACATAGTCGTTGCTAAGGAAAAGGCATTAACTTGGGATGCCAGTTTTGTAAAGAGAGATTTAAGTTAGTATTCATTTGCATGCTAACCCTATCTGTTTGTTTATGTTAGCATGTCCTGGTATAATACTACTACTACTATTACTACTACTACCATTACTACTACTACTACTACTACTAATAATAATACATTTTATTTGGAATTCACTTTACATTTGTAACAAATCTCAAAGTGCTACGAGTAAGAGCATCAATATAAAAAGTAGGCAAAAGCAATTAGCAACAACACAAAAGACAGTTAAAAATAACAAGCATAAGAGCAAATTAAACATCATAAGCTAAGTTTCGAATTCTTTTTTTAAAACTCTCTGCAGTCTTTTGTGACCCCCCCGGTGCGGAGCTTAGTCCTGGGGAGCGGAGACGGTTTGAGTTGGTAGAGCAGAGGGATCGTGTTGAAGTTTGTGTTGAGTAGTTCCTCCAGGTGGTGGTGGCGGTGGAAACCCCATTCTAGCTGGGATGGGAAGCCAGTGAAGTAAATGGAGGATTGGTGCGATATGTTCATACTTTGATTTACACACTCCTCTGGGTCCAAGCAGTACTGTTCTGAACACACTGGGACTCTTGCTGGTGAGAAGTGCATTCGCGTAATCCAACCCGGAAAGGAAGTATAAAGTATAAAGTAGTAAAGTATAAAGTCTCTGGTCAAAGGGTCAGATCCCATACACACAGAGAATGTGCACAGAGTCTAAGCCCAGTCTCAAGATAAAAACACCTTTTTTTCATCTTTTCAGCTAAGAAGAAAATGAAAGCACATTGCTAGCCCAAATGAACCACTGTCATTATTAAGCCATTCTGACCTTCAGTCTAGAGGGGGATACTTTCCCTGCTGAGAGAAAAACTCCTGCAGACAGGAGATCTCTTCAGAGACACATTGTTAATAATAAGTAAGAGCTCTACGTTATAGTGAACTCAGTATAATGTTGCTTGTGTGCAAAGAATAATTTAACCATTTGTGCAAATGTGTCTCATGTAAGGATTACACAAAATGACAGATATATGACTAAATAAGGTAATGCGCATCCTACTGCAAAATGACTAATTTTCCACCACATAGCACAGTGTTGCATTGATCAGTGACTCATTTCATGTTGCATTTCTATTGGTAGATTAGTAGATGTGGGTCATAGCAACTGTCACACTGCAAGACAGTCATCCCAAATTTCTGACACTGTCAGAATTTGGTTGTAAGCTGTCTCTGGTTGCACGACAAGGACAAGGCTGACAAGGCTGGGACAAGACCTCTCTCACCATTTTGGAGCCACGACTAAAGATATTGCCAAGTTTAGTCATTTTTCGTCTGGGACGGCACAAAATCCCCCAGTGTGTAGCGGGCTTAAAGGCTATTCATTGGTTATATTTCTGCTTACTAAGCTCTGGCTCTGGTATTGGTACACTAAGCTCCCAAACTAAGTCAACAGACAGCTAACAGGTTTAATTATTAGCTACTGTAACATGTTTCTTCTCAGAAAACTCTGAAAATCACAGAGCTGAGAGAGAGCAGTCAGAGAGCATCAGAGGCAAAACCAGAGAGCATTTTCAACGCAACATATGATTGGTGTGTGTGAGTCGTTGGTGTGTGAGCAGTGGTGTAGTGCGGTAGGTATATCCACTTATTTTTCCGTCTGCATTGAGTATGCCCACTTCTAAATCTCCTCTGATCCTATCTGTTGCAAATCAGTTGTTCCAAAAGATTGTTTACAAAAGAAACTACTGGCCCTTGAAAAAAAAAAAAAAAAAAAAACCTTGCAAGTTTTTTTTTCTTGTTAGGATGGACCTAGGAAAAAGGAATAGTTCACTCAAAATGCCTATTTATGTTACGGTCTCATCCCATAGTCTGATCGTAGGCCAGTGTTGATTTGCAAAATCTGCACCTCTGTTGTGTCTTATGTTAATTTCGTAATGACCCTCTTTACTCCCTGATGTCAAACAGCACAGTTTAAGTGACAATGTGCAAAAAGGCCTACTACTATCCAATTTTTGAATGAACGAAATACTCAAGAGTAGTCCAAATGCTACTGTTTATAGAACGTCACTTTTTAAAAAGGGAGTTTATCCTTTGCTGGTTGGGCTGCTTTCATTGAAAATGGGGGTATAAGTTAAGAGTATATAAACTTTTCCAGGCACCACTACACTACTGTGTGTGAGAAAGCACTGTAAAGAGTTTGGCACTGTGACCAAGTTGCATAGTGCAGCAACTGGAGATCAGAGACAGTGACTGAGAGAGGGACACCATTTAACCCTATACAAGTAACTGTACCTTTGAAGTAATTTTGAAGCTGTTATTTTAGCATTAAATGGTAACAAAACGTTGCCTAAAGACCCCTTCAAGTGCTCTGTTTTAGTCAATAAATGATATTTTGGTGGTCTTTCAAATGAGGTTACAAAGTGTTTTTTGCAAAAAAACAAAACATTTCCCATTTCTGTGGACCTCCCCTGCTCAGGTTGGCCAGTGACTCATTATCAATTTGTCTCTGAGTGGGCGGTGCTTCAGCGCTACTCTGCACCCTCCTCCTGTGCGCTGAGGAAACCTCCCTCCCCTCGTTGCTGAGAGCTGCGTTCAGAATCACGATCGCTTGCAGCCCCTCAGCTTTACCGTCGCTTGTCATTGTTTACCTGATTTCTTTGTATATTTTCAATTTGAACAAAAAAGTGAGCTAGAGCCTCTGAAATATGCTATGATGTTTCGGGCTTCTTAGTGGCCTTCACATGATCAGAACTTTGTGCTTCGCTTACCGCCAGGTAGGGCACAGGGAGCACACGCAGCAAAGGCTCGGAGCCAGTCACTGTTGCTAGGCGACAGCCACAACGGTTGTCACTCCAGGAAGTAGAAGAAAAGTGTGGAGGAGGAAAAAGAGTTTGTTTGCTAAGTTTGTCTCAAAAGAAGGCTCTTGCACTTGTCATTCTAATCATAATGCAGCAATAAAATCAACCATAACGAGTTTGTGTGCATGAAACATTATTACTACGAAAACAAAGAGTTAAACTCAGTCAGAGAGCTGCAGATTTTGCTTCCGTCTTTCTCTCCCTCTGCATATATGTGTCGCTTCCAGATCGTCTCTGGTCACACACAGCTGATATCTCACTGGCTGCGCTTTGATAGATGATAGAAGTTTAAATAATTTGAACTTTGAGTGCAGCGGTCGAGGGGGAAATCCGAGCAGTGCACAACACCAAGGGCAGCGATGCTGCTTAGTCAGGCAGTGTCGCCCTGTTAGAAAAACAATGGGACAGCCAGCGCCAAGCGGTTTTACTGCTGATCATGTGTAGGGGCCCCGCTAACTTTAGCTACCGTCAGGGGCTCAAGTGGACACAGGCCCTTGTGCTAATCTAGCGTGAGGACAGGCTCTGCTGCATCTGGTTAGCACACAACAGTGAAAACAAACTTACCAGTATGGTTACAGGTTGACCGACATGTTGGCTTGAAGTATCCCAGGGAAGGATTGATGGCACAGCAACAGGCTTCAATTTGAGTATAGTGGTAAAACCCGTCTTTTTATGCACAAAGTTGGTGAAGCAGTCCTCCTGGAAATGGTTACAGCAAAACTGTGTCATTTTATCTGAAACTTTCACTGGACCACAGTGATTTTGGGAAAGGAAATCCATTCATTGCTCTCTGATTTTTGGGTCCTTTGGTAGAAAATGAACAGTGTTGGGCACGTTACTTTTGTTACTAGTTACTTCTCCCAAAAAGTAACTGAGTTAGTAACTGA
>JAQFJA010081485.1:0-10954 GCA_029874485.1 Naso brachycentron
ATTTACACTTTGCGTACTTTAACGAACTCCTCCTAGGGATTTTGTCACTGTCATGAAAATCGCTGTGTGTGCTCTTGACCCCTTTGGGATCAATGGTTATTAAAATCTTTCGGATTGGAGTCACGGTGTGGGCGTGGCTGGGCCGCCATTTTGAACCTTTCGCCAGAAAAAATGAAATGCTTATAACTTCACTATACACTGTCCAGTATACATGAAACTTTGCATGTATGATAAGAGTCCGGCCCTGAAGCCATTCATATGCTGATATTCAGCCACACTCATAGCGCCACCTCCTGGCGACAGGAAATGACCAAAATTGGACATGTGCCGCACTTTAACAAACTCCTCCTACAAATTTGATCTGAATGTCATGAAATATGGTGTGGACACTCTTTAGACCTGTGACATGAAAAGTTATTAAAATCTTTCAAATTGGATTAATAGTGTGGCCGTGACGGGACCGCCATTTTGACCACGTCACCGTGAACAAGGAAACCTTTATAACTCCAGTGTACATTGTTCTGCATGCACCAAACTTGAAACATTTCTCAAGGGTGCCAGCCTGAACACATCTGTATGCCAGTATTCACCCATGGTCATTGCGCCACCTACTGGCGACAGGAAATGACATGATTTATTCTACAATTTGCAGCTCCTTAAAGGTTCAACTGACTCTACTGTATTTGGTTATGAATAATGTTTATACCTTCATTAAGCTGAATCATTAATCGTGGGAAGTTGCATCAAACTCCAGCACCACGATGTCGCCGTTCTTCGCCATGGACAGGAAGTTGTTGTAACTTCCCTTCGGTTTATCTGATCTGTCTGAAATTTTAAATGTTTGTTTAGAATGCCCCTCTGAGGAGATGTCATGCCAACAACAGCTCATGCACATTGTGCCCCCTACTGGGAACAGGAAGTAAGCCTGTTATTAAAGGTATTGTGTTATTTTCACAAAATTGTTGTGTTATAGACAGTGCTCACTGCTGCTATGTGCTTTCAGCTCGACTGTGGCCCTCCCTGACGGGCGCCGGGGTGTGAGGGCCCTTTCAACGCTGCTTGCAGCTTTAAGTATAATTATTATTCCACTAACACTTTATGTACCTCAGAAACCATACAAGCTAAATTTGCCAAACTTGACAGAGAAGTTGCAAATCTCTCTCACTACTCAAGCAACAAAACTCAGACCAATCTGACCAGATGGTGGCGCTACATTAGCACTTTTACATTTTGAGTCATAAATCCTTAACAGTAAGTGTCAGCAACAATTTTTTTTCATTGATTCTGTGGATCCAGAATAATCTATCCATATAAGCCACGCTCCTTTGCACACGAAAAGGTTTTGGCCATTTTGAATTTTGTCCAAATCAGTTTTTTCTCTTCAACTCGTCAACTATGACAAATGTGCACAAAACATTGTGGCAATAATCTTAAGACCTTGACAAATAAATCTATTGATTGGATAATGGATTGAACGAAATCTAATTTGCACAATCTTGAGTCAAGACTCAGTCTATGCATAAAATTTGGTAATGACTGATTAAAGTGGGAGTGGCTCACAACAAACCTAAGTTTCTTGACATTTTACACTCCAAACTTAAAGAAATCCATAAAAATCACCAGTATGTCTTAGAGATCTGAAATTTCAAGTCCATCACTCTGTATTTTTCAAAATGTGCATAATCAGTTAACATCTCAATCTCCATAGATAGTTAGTAACCTTGTTGCCTCATCAATGTGGCACAGACTCCAAGTGTCAACCCCTCCATCGGATCTCATGAAGCAACTACAACGGCTGCTTGTGGGGCAAAGCCTTATAGACATCTTCTCCAGCAGGACTCCAGACTAACTTTTTTCATCACCGTCCCAGAACGGTCCCGAAAAACAATTTTAACCATCCCAAAGTGAATGCGAACTGTCCCAGAGATTAATTGCCTTTCATGTGGTAGTAATGTTACACCGTTAACTTAAAATACCAGTTGGCCACCAGCTAACTTACAAACAACTAGCGTAACAGCTAACTAGCTCTCCTGTAACCTTCTAGTGTTAGCCACCCTCGTCAACAGTGTCATTTTAGTGATCTTAAGTGGATAAAAAACAAAATATAAACAACGTTTACTCCGTTTACTCCGTTTACTCCGTTTAGACTAGCTGCATCCTTCCCTCTGACTCGGGCTGACTTGGAGCTTGTTGAGAGCGAAGCAGCAGCACTGCCACCCAGGGTGGATTCTGGATTTAACCACCGCAACATGGTCCTGTACTGTGATGATGAATTGTCACTGATGAGTGATGGACCGGTGCTGTGGCCCCGCAGGAAGCCAGCGCGAACATTTCATGAGTGATCATATTGACAGTATGAACAGATGCGCACTGATTAAATCAGCACAAGATTTAGTTTTCATTTGCTAAGTAATGGTTACTGAAGCATATATATACTGCACATAAAAAAATTTTTAAAAAACGGAGACTCGTCCCGGAGGTGTCCCGAGAGACGTCTCTGACTGTCCCAAACACATTTTCTATAGTCCCCGGGACGGCGTTAGTCTCGAGCCCTGGTCTGCGTGTCTTCAGAGTGATGTTGTATGTACTGTTTTGCATCTCTTTGTGCTTTTTTGCTCGCTTTTTGCAGCCCAGTGACCAATTTCACGTCAAACGCACCAGTAATCCATCCATATTAAATGTGTGCACATGTTAAAAAGCCTTGACAATGAGCACTACAAACCTGCAGAAGTCATGGAACAACATAAAATTCATGCTTACAATAAGTATTCTCCTCACACAGGATCATCTCTTCGCTCTGTGAGGTTTACTGTGTGCAATTAACCACCCCGTCATTCATCATTTATCACACACTGGCGATACAGCGGCTCCTGTTTCATGCATAAATTCAGACTTTTCCTCTGTAATGTGCCGATCAGCCTGAGTCAACTCTGCTAAAAGACTGCACAAACTCCAGCAAACCTCTGAATTATTGATCAGGAACCACCGTTTCCTCATGTCAGCTGTGGCTTCCTCTGATGTGCAATCAATAAGTTTCAGACCACGCAGTGCTCAAACTCAGATGCATTGTCTTTTATCACGAGGTTTCACCTGTGAAAGCTACAGCAGGTCTTTTTTAACATTTTAACACCTTAGATGTAGCTGCAGTGCAACAGTCTTCTCCATCTACAGAAAGATGCTGTCATCCACCATCTTTCTCTTTTCAGGAGATCATTTGGAACAATATTTCTATTTTCAATAAGAAAAATAGTTATGCCAACTTATAATTGTCAATAGAGAAACAGACTAGGGACACTGGAAATGTAAAAGCCAGACTTTAGCATTAAAAAACGTTGCCTGAAGCTTCAAATTCATGGAAAACTTGTAATGATTTTGTAAAGCACTGAGGGCAGTTCCTCAAATACAAGAGCAAATAAGAACAAACAGGAATGAACTTTTTTTGTTGTTGCTTTTTTCGTCTTGGATTTTCACTGTTTTAGGTTTGACTGGGTCTCATTTGATGATACGGACTAATTGTGTCCTCTTGTTCTGCAACAGTTTAAGGCACATAACCAATAATTTGCATTTTCACTGCTTTTCTTGTCTGAAAATTGGTTGAAAATTTGTACTACAGTGGATGGAAACTTGACAAATAGTGCTTGCCTGGTGTAAAAGACACAAAAGCTTAAAATGTATTAAATTTATTTTATTCAAAGACTCGAGTCCATCAATTATATCAAGTTTGAGGCCTCATGGTCAACATGTAGGCGGTTGTACTTTGCTATTCATTCAAATGTAAAGGTGACAGAAACATGCACTTTGTGTTTTTGATATTATTTTTTTCTATATGCAATATTGTTATTACAATACTGAGTTTCTTAAAATTAACGAAAATGAAAGATTGTCCATGAGAGGTGGTGTTTTAGTGTGGGGTCAAATTTTTTTTAATGATTTCACAGAAAGGCGACGCAATAATAAAGAGCTAGTTTTAAGATTTACATGTTCAATTGTTGTGCATGACAACAATTACTGTATATAAATATTAACTTGTCTCGTTGCAGTTCTTCACTGTGTTGGAATCAATATTTCATCGCCTGCTGTTTGATTCATGCTCTGCAGACACACAGGAAGTGAAGCATGTGGTTGATGGCGGCAGCTCATGTTCGTTCGCCGGCTGGGGAAACCCGGTGCCCTGAGGGGAGATGATGTGTTTGATGTGCGAGGCGAGTTTGTCATGTCAGCGTCTGTGTTTACTGCTGTTAACGTCACATCAAACATTGATGGGACACGAAGAATGATGGGAGAGGAAACGGCGGGAAAACTGTGCATTCAGTGATGAGACTGTGAGGTAATGATGATGTCCTCACCTATCACCATCAGCCAGGTTATGTTTGATTAACAAGTGCTTAATAAGACATTTACATCTGACACCGGCATGACATCACATCCTTGTTGTAAACATGAACACGCCATCAGAAGCTGAGTTGTCGCCTGCTGCTGACTCAGATCGTCTCCTGCTGAAAGGTTACCGCCTGCAGCAGCTACACGCTCCACGTCTCAGCCAACCATGGACGTCTTGCTGACAGGTCATCAGCTGTCATCACGCTGTCAGCAGCAGGAAGTGCCACCTGCCGCTGCTGCCACCGCAGTGTGGAACATCAGCACGAACAGACAGACATGAAGTCGCCTCGGGCAAAGTCACGACCAGCGGACGACAGCAGCGGATGATAATGATGACGACAACGTCAGAGCTGAGACAGCTGCAGCGATTGGCTAAAATAAAGCTGCTGTGAGAGAAACAGAGTTTGTTGCCTCAAAATAACTAAAGGGATCATTTTTACTCGTTACATGTTAATACCAACGCTAACACAAAATCACATGTCCAGTCTTACCTGAATCGATCTAAAATGGAAACAGCCATAACTGTGATGAAAGTCTGTGACGGTTTATTTTTTCTGAGGACGTTTCTAGCTTTCATTGGATCAACATTCTGCAATGGAGTCTGTAATGCCCTACAACCCAAACCGCCAAC
The DNA here is from genome assembly GCA_029874485.1 of Naso brachycentron. NCBI lineage: Eukaryota > Metazoa > Chordata > Actinopteri > Acanthuriformes > Acanthuridae > Naso > Naso brachycentron. Next base: position 5,012 of record JAQFJA010081485.1, read on the forward strand.
ACAAGTCCACCAAAAAGTTTACCTAAAAAGAAGCTGAATCGATCACTGTCAAGCTCAGCAATGTCAGCATAGCTGCGTTTGTTGGGCGACATCAGCACTAAAACCACACGTTGTATTGACATAATTTTGCATCATTTTGCTTAATCAGTTCATTACAACGTCAAACTATTACAGCAATGCAACATAAATTACCTCATCTTTCATCATGGTCAATCACATCGACTTGTGTTTCGCTGTGTTGGTCGGTGCTCGTTCACACTGATGTAGTGAAAGTATGTGCGTGGACGCGAGCAGCAGGTTGCTCACTGCAGCTCACGCTGCTGCCACTGATGTCGCTATTAAGAGGGAATTTCGTAATTTTACACTTTTAGCCTTCAAAACAAAGTGCTGGAGGACCTACAACCCTACAAAAACACTAGTCTATAATATTTTTTCTTACTTTTGATCAGGGAATAACTGTTTTCAAATGTCAATCAAGCACCAACTGAAGTAAATGTTGGTACAGCAGAGAAACTCATATTTGGTCTGTATTTTGTTCTGTAGACTGTACTTTGTTGTGATCTTGTTTCCTCCTTGTTCTCCATTGACAGCCTCTTGGATAAAGTGATCAGTCTAATAGCTGCTGCTATGATTACAACCATCCAGTCAGGAGCAGGAAGCGCATCACTTGTGAGGAGGAGAATTTAACTGTTATTCAGGGATTTGTGTGTCCGTCCTGCAGTGGCTGTTTGTCCCAGCAGGCACCGAAAGTGTAATGACCTGCACAAGATGTTTCGACAACAGACTGTAAAACCTCGCTGCACGAGAGGAGGTCAGTTAGTCTGTTTGGTCAGATTGTAACCTTTCTTAGACAAGAGTTTTACATTACAATGACTGATACTGTATGCATCAGCTTCTAGAGCCGAATGTTGCAAAGACTGACCAAAGAAATTTATATATATGACAGTAAACTCACATTTGTGCTTTGAGTTATGTTTGTTTGACAGACTATCAGCAAGTGAAGCTTCTGCTATTTTTTATAGTTACTTATTGCTATTTTTTCCTTCATTGTAATTGTATTATTTTACTATCTAAACTATCTATTATTGTTTTTTTTCTTAGCCAACTGTCTTCTGTGCATTGGTTTCTAAATCTGTTCTGACATTCTACATTTTATCACTTTCTTGTAAAGCACTTTGAATTGCATGTTGTTTGAAAGTTGCTATATAAAAAAGGTTTAACTGATTGATTGCTTGAAATGCCCTCATACAACCCTAATTAAAAAAATAAAACATAAACTACCACATTAAAGATGTTTAATATTACCCGACTGTAATTATGAACACTAACAACACAGAGGATGTCTTTTTGAAATTAGTCTTATGTTATATTTGTTCCTCTGTCGTTAACGATCAGTAGCTGTAAACCTGACAAATCTTTTCTAGTCGTGTTTGCTGTGACTCAGGAAAATATCTGAGTGTTATTCAGTGAGTGAGAGTGCTGACTTGGATCAGATTGGCAGAAACCTTCTGAGGATTTGATGCAGAGACCCTCATGAACCCTCCTGAGCTCAATTACAGCAGCAGATGTCTGCAGGGTTTGACTGTAGTGCTGATCGATAAGTCATACTGTGAGGGAAGAAGCTCACTGATGGGTCTGTGTATTGATTCACAGAGGCCAATTTTTCCATCAAATCTCTGTTTTGGTGACTTCTCTCAGCATGTCTGAATATAAACCCTTAAATAAGATCAACACCAGATCTGAGGCAGAACTGAGGACACTGCAGGAGCTGATTCACCAAACAACACAAAGTCTACAGTCATGCTAGGCTAGGTTGATCAGCTCAGCACTGCATCAAGCTAATGAAGCTAGCGTCAACAAGCTAACATGCATTGTATGCATACTGGGTTAAAACCAGATTAAACGCTGTTCTTACGGGTTAGACTGGTATTTGATTAAATTACACTGGCTGGGTGTTCACTGGTTAAGACTGGGTTTAGACCACAATAAGGGTTTAGACCAGATTAAACTCAATTCATATAGGTTAGACAGGGATTTGACCAGGCTACGGTAGATTTAGGGCAGATTACATGGTGTTTAGACGAGGTTAGACTCAATTTAAACCAGATTAAATTCTTTTTGGAGCAGATTAAACTGATTAAAACCAGCTCTGGGTTTAGACCCAGATAGACTAGGTTTAGACCAGATTAACCTACAATTAGACCAGATTAGAAGAAGTTTAAAACAGACTACACTGGTTTTATTTAAAACTAGGTTTAGGACGGATTAAACTTTGTTTAAAGAAGGTAAGACTAGTTTTCAGACTTTTTCTATGATTCCCACCTGCATACTATTGATAGTTTGCTGCTTGAAAACACAATTGAAAATTAACAGTTTAAGAGTCTCCAAATATTCTGATTGTTACAACAGGAAATCCGAAGAAAAGTTGCAGAAACTGCAGTTTGTCTTTGTGTGTAATGGGGCGTCTCAGTGTTTGAGCAGACAGAAAGAGTTTGAGTGTTCTGAGCGAACAGATCAATATTTATTAAAGGAACAAACTATACTCCAAGTCTGTAGGTGATTCTGTCAGCTGGAATGAGCTCATAACTTCAGCTGAGTGAGACATCCAATGTCTGTCTGTCTGTCTGACACACACACAAACACACACACACACCAAGGTGAAAGTTAGTGTGATCTTTAGTACAAGTCCATCAAAATTAAAATAACTCTTCTCCAGCTCAGCATCCTCTAATTACCAAATGTTTTCATCTACCTGTCCTTCATAAAGGTTAGTCACACTAATGAAGAACGAGCAGGTGATCTGAATATTAATCAGATTAATAACCACTGGAGATTGTCTGAGTTTACACACAGACATAATTTTCCTGATTCAGAGCGTTTTCCTCATCTTTTACTCTGTGAAGTCAGTTGTAGTTGTGTGTTGATGTGTGTGTGTGTGTGTGTGTGTGTGTGCGCTAGAAGCTGCTGAACTGGTTCTGTGAGTTGGTGATCACTCAGCAGAGCATCGTGGGAAATGTCAGTATTGCTAATGGACTCTGTTTTGAGGTTCGTGTTCAGCCTGTAACAGCACTGAGGCGTCTAACCTGCTTTAAACATTCATTCGTCTGTCTGTCAGAAATGTTTTGTTTTCATATCAGTGCCGTTTTCTGAGATAAACACAAGCATTTTTCACTTAGAACGAAGAAAATAAACAGCCTTTTTCTTTCACTGTTTATAAATTACTCAAAGAAAATCCTCTGCTCCATCAAACATCCTTTTATATTTATGGTGCCGCCATAACCAGAGAAAGAGTTTCATCGGATGCAAAATTTTGTAGAATGAGTCATCAACATTTTTAATCGTTTTCCACTGAAAAACTCTAAACTATCATTAAAAATACCTTCAAGATGTCTTTTCTGTCATTGTTGGGCTGTATACTGGCACATGTAGAGCAAGACGTGATAAAAACACTTAAAGTGAAACTAGACAACTTCTTTGTCTTAACTTTGTCATCACGATGTATAACCTTACTAAACAGTGTAATAGTGGTTGAAAAATGACACCATTTGCTGCTAAACTGGTCTCCAATAAGCCCTGTTTTTACCATGATATTTTCTTTGACATCGGAGTGAGGGTTTAACGACAGGTGACATCGGTACGAGCTGATTAGCTGTTTGTGTCTGCAGGCGACACTGTCAGTCGGCTCAAGCTCAAGCTGAGACGGACCAGTTTACTCCGCTTCAACTTTTCTCTGCAACCATTTTATCTTGGCTCAAACTGGACTTAAAAGAGAGAGCAACAACAAACAAAATAAAGTACGAGCTGGCGCAAATGGCAGCAAAGTTGTTTTCCAACGAGTCTTGTGCAACAGCTAACATTAGCTTGCTAGCCCATTAGCAGAAGTTACCTACTGCAACTTTAAATATCAATTTTGACTTCTTTGGAACTTTAAAATGGAAAAGAAACTCTGGGTCCAATAAATCACAGTGTTGACCTATCTGAAGTTTTGAATGAATGAGTGATATTGCGCTGAGAGAAACACTTGAAGGGCGTACGTGGATGTGGCATCTCCAGGCCGCTCAGGCCCATGGCTGAACAGATGTGATGAAAATGTCAGCGTTCTTCTCTGACGTTCCACCTTCAGTCTGTGTCCGGACACCTTTCTGCTGTCACCCCCTCGCCTCTGCTGTCCATCACTACTGGCAGGAACATTATTGTTCTGACGCAATTGGATCGCGGCCGCTCTGATGACAGATGAGACGTCTGCTGCAGAGAGGACCATGGGAAAAAAAAAAAACAGCACCAGAGAAATGAAAAACTGAAGTGTGGATGTCAGACAAACACCTGTGTGCTGTCAGACAACATGAACCCTCATCGACAACAAACTGTTCAACACTGAATGTGAATTTCTGCAGAGTGTCAGTGTATGTACAGGTCTTTTACCTACTTCTTACAATGTTATGTCTAAACTAAGTTAATGTGGTTTTACACTGATGACTTCACTCTCTCACTGTATTTCTACATGGTTTAATGCATGTTGTATGAAGAGGAGAATGCAGAATATTTAAAGTACTGGTAGACATAAAAGAGTGAAAAATGAATGAAAGCTGAATGGAGTGTGTCAGATTAAACAGATTTCCCACCAAATGACACGGGGCCTCATGTAAGAATATTTTCATATTCTTTTCCTAAACATCTCATACTTCTTCTGCAAGGTTCACTCGTACAAGTCCGAAGTTCTTTGCACCTCTTTGTTTTCTCTGGTTTTACTTTGTTTCAAGCTTGGCTCACACTGCAGGATAATCAGGCCAATTTGGGGTCCAACCTGCACCTCCCTAAAGTCATGCTCCTGCTTCAAGGCTGGGCCAACTGATAATGTGTCCAGATTATGGTGTGTGTGTGTGTGTGTGTGTGTGTGTGTGTGTGTGTGTGTAGTGTGAGGGGTTTAAAGGACCAATCTATACCTCCTGATCTACTCAGAGATGTGTGATTGTAGCATGTGATCATGTGTGGGGCTGCTCCGCGATAATCTAAACAATATCCTGTAGTGTGTAGTGTGTAATCTTGTTAAAGATCAAGAAGAAGAGAATCTGTGAAGATTCTCTTAATGTGCATGATGCAACCTGCTTTCAAAATCAGTTAGGATTTAAAACTCCTGTAGTGTGAGCCCAGCCTTAGGGAGTCAGATTTAGAAAATGTCCTTTTGTTGTTTGTTTGTTTGTTTGTTTAGGTTAGATAACTTATTTACTTTATTTTGTTGTCACAGATGGCAGCATTTGAGAAGAGTCACAAGATCAATTGCTGTAATCCTTTTTCTCTCCCTATAGTGGCGGGCTCAGTGCACATGAAAATAACTGTATGACAATAATTTTAGAATTTTATCCTCAGAAAGTGAAATGTCCTCAACCTACCTCTCAAAATATTATTTCTCAACTCCTTACTGCAGTTACTGCAGTTTTACACTAATGACTTTAGTCTCCCACTACTTCTATATGGTTCATATTTGTTGAATATGTCCTTTAAAACATAGGCAGAATAAAATGTGCCTGTTTTTAATGTAAACAGATTTTCCACCAAATGACACAGGGCCTCACGTAAGAATGTTTTCAGTCTATGTTAGATTCAACCTTTTGTTTGCAAGTAGTCACGTTTAAGAACCTCTAAGAGGATATTTTGTTTTCATTAACTATTCTGAACTATATTTCCTAATTGTACAACCACAGATGACAACATTTGGAAAGTCTAGAAAAGACACAAAATTAAATTATTTTACTTCCAAGAAAGTTAACAGAGGAACAAAAGCTTATTTTTGGTTTGAGAAGTGGGGGGAGTCAGGAAACAGGGGGTCTGGGGATCTCAGATTGTTTTTTTGTTTTTTTTTTTGAGTCCTGTTTCCTGCATTTCTACATACATTTAGGGACTATGATAATACAAAATCCAGGAAATAATTAATTTGGTCATAAT
>JAQFJA010081599.1:0-10947 GCA_029874485.1 Naso brachycentron
GTGGCTGATAGAAAGGTGAGGGTAAGATATGCATAAGCAATGCACAACTGGGCAGTGAGAAGTATAACGTCTCTCCCTCTCTCTCTCCCTCTCTCTCTCCCTCTCTCTCCCTCTCTCTCTCTCTCTGAGTAATTCAATAAAAACCAGCAGAGTTTATATGATGCTTTCAGGACCGTCAGCATTGTGTTGTTTTATGGAATCTGTTGTTATAAGACGACAGATATTAACCAGTTGAAATTATTTTTCTCCAGTTTGTCTGCCTAAACTGTAACCTATTACATCACCTGATTTCAAACCCAAAGATCAAATTCGATAAAAATATTTTGTTCAAGTCATGTTTCTTCATAAGTGAATAAGTGTAATTCTAAGAAATATTACATTAAATTTATCTTCACTGCTGCACTACAAACTTTGGTTGTGTGCGGACTAGAGCTGCAATGATTTATCAATTAGTCGATTAATTGATCCATTAATAAATAATTGGATTAATAATCATTTCAGTCACTGTTTATTTAAACGATGACTGAAATGATTAATTCATTTTTAGATTTAATTTTAAGTTTTGAAAAAAGTTAAAAGAATTGCTGGTTTAGCCTTATCAGTGTGATCTGCTGCTTTTCTGAATCAGTTCTGATCATAAATGAGGAGTCTTTGTGTTTTGGGCTGGACGTCACATCGGGCATTTTTTACATTTTTTATCACCTCCAGGAATAAACACAATCAGTAAATTATTTTAAAAAATCAGCAGATTGATCGATGGTGAAAACAAACTTTACAATGAATTACATTTTGTTTTATTTAAAATTCTGCACCCAGATTATATATGAAATCCAAATCCTGCTGACATCAGAACAGTCGGTGTGCTGTAGGTCTGTGCTGATGCTCAGGCTTCAGCAAAGAGACCCTGAAGCCTAAAAGTAACTTACTGCCACCTACTGGAAACCAGCAGGCACAACATGCTGGTTTTGATCAACCAGAACTGTGCATGCAGGTCTCCGTCCTGGTCACATGGGTTGGTATATTTTTAATATCATTTTGTTTTTTTTTTTACTGTGACATTCAAATTCAGCTGAAGGCTGGACAGAAACAAACAAACTCATCCAGGCTTATTTTAAAACACTGTAAAAACTGTAAACATACTAGTGTTGTCCAAGTATTGAAATATCAGTATTGAATATTTAAATGGGTTTCAATCCTTTTTGGGGTTTGTTTTTTTTTTGCACCACCAATGTTGTTTTGTTTTTTTTTTTTGCACCACCAATGTTGTTTTCTTTTCCTCCTGCGAAATCCAACGTGTTATCAAATTGCTTTGAAGTTAGAACATTTTAACAGACGGCACTGATAACGTGTGTTCTGTCATGACAAAAAATGCTTTTAATGCAAGACGCTGCAACAATTATCGTCCTAAATTATGGAGAGACAACACAATGACACGGTGTCTCCTAATGCAGGAAAAACCAAATTAGTCATTTTACACACAGAGCCATGCTTCCATGTTTGTTATGTCCTTGTCCTCCTCATATGACCAACTGAACAGTAATCAGCTTCTTTACACTAAATTCATCCACAGCTTCCTCTGTAAACAATAAACACTGCCGTCACAGCTCAGTCTGTCACTGTCTGATGTGCTTCTGTTTGCCTTCAGATGAAAACAGAAGATGGTAAATCTGGTGCAACTGAGCGAGCGACACAGGACGTTTTGCCTGATGCGTCTCTTTTCTGAACAACAACCAGTGAAACACATAAACCAACCTGGGATTCATTTTCTCTGCTTTTGAAGAACTGGTTTCAAATCATAAACAAAAACAACAACATGACTCCACTGATGGACAAATGTGCTCTCCACCTGTCGATTTGCAAGCTCTTATTTTCTTATAAGATATATCATTATCTGTTATTTTCAAAAGGTCGTTTGTCCTCCTTCGTTCAAAACTTGCAGAATAAACAGAAACTAAAAGATATAAATATTAAATATTCACTTGATAGGCTGAACAGTAGGCCCTCTTTGTTTATTTTAATGCAAAGACAACACCCTCTCTTCAAGTGTTAGTCTGTTGTTGTGCGATGGTCTGTGATGATGATGATGATGATGATGATGGTTTGTACCTGGAGTCTGCCAGTCAGTCATGCAGAGCTGCTGAGCCCAGACTGGGAGAGAAATGACACTGTTAGCATGCACATCGCGTTCACAAGCAAAGCGAACAGAAAGACAATCAATGCCGTGTCATGAGACTCCGCCTCCTTCAGTCCACGTAAGATGGCTTCCATAACATGAGGTTACATCAGGAATCAACATACGAGTCAGAGGAAGGTTGAGAGATGAACGCTGGCTGTGTTTTCAACAGTTTAGTACCTCAGAGACGGGATTTTATTTAGGCTATTTAAGGCTGGATTGCACCAACAGGGTTTCATTTAAGATTGGCTCTTATCAGAGTTTAGTAAAACTAGGTTTAAAAGATTTAAGTGAGAGTTAAATTAAGTAGAGCTCTGTTGCACCATTTAAAAATATTGTTTAGTAAAGCTCAGTTTATTTGTTTATGCTCACTTTAATCTGAGTTTGATCAATAGGGACAAGTGTGCATATCAACATTAAACTAAATAAAAATGTTAATAAAAATAAATAATCTGCATGCCGTCAGGACTTAGTGAGTATGAGAGAATGGTGGACGGGGCTGTTAACTGCTTAAATGGTTGCTAGCTTAAGAGAACTTGTGACGGCTGTATGTTTGACAGTTGGTCCAATCCTGCTCAGCTCAAAAACAGACAAAAACTGACAAAAACTCAACATCATCATCATCATAAAACTCAGGTAGGTTTATCTGTCTTAGGGGTAGCAGGATAAGAAAATTTCATGTCACCATTATTGTGGCAACAATAATTGCAATACATATTAGGCAATAATTATAAAAATCTTTTTTTTTAAATTCTACAAAAAAAGGAAATTCTAAATATATATAGTTATATTAAAAAAATAAGAAATTGAAAAAAGAAAGAATAGCAATAAAACATGCTGTAATCAGTTCACCTCATAACATTTACTGAATTATGTTCATAGGGGACACAGCCTGGTAAAACAAAATCAGTAAGGTAATGATAAATTATAAAGCATCCTTGCATACATAAAGGATAAATATAAATACTGTATGAGTAAATCTACTCTGATCTCTACAGTCCAGTTTGCATTGTAGTGTGGGCTATTCATTCTTCACTAGCAGTGAGGATTACATTAGGTTATTCATAGCAGACACTTTAAGTCATGATTATGATAATTATGCAAGCAATTACAATTCAACACAATTAAAATTTTGAGTGTTTTTATTGCGATCAATGATAAATCGTTTCTTGTACCATCCCTTGTCTGTCTCTCAATTTTCTTTAAGGAACTTGATTATTTTAGTCAATTCATTTCAAAAACACAGTCAAAATTTAAACCTGCAGGTTTAAAGTTAACCCAAGAATATAGTTTACATTGGAGTTTAAAGTTGAAACAGAATTAAATTTAATAATGGTTTAGAGAACCAAAAAAAAAGACAAAAGAGGCTTAAATTTACTATTTTTTCATTTTAAACTAGTTTTACAGTCTGGTGCAACTGAATTTAATCTTAAACCATAATTCAATTCAGTTTAAAAGTTAAACCTTGTTGGTGCAACCCAACCAAGGAGTTTTGGGTTTTTTTTTAATGTTGAATTTATTTTTTCATAGTCTCACAGGTTTGTAGTCTACTGGAGCAGTTTTATGTATCAACATGAATATGATGTATCATCGTCATGTAAGCCATCTTATCTGCCATCTTATCTAGGACTACAGGTGTGTTAGATGGGACATCAGGTACCAGTGAGGGAGGAGCAGCGAGGGTCTGGAGTTCAGCAGCGACAGAATAAATCGGGTCAGGTTTTGGGGGAGTGGGGGCTCAGACGTCTGCTCTCTGAAACACATATATTCTGTTCAACCATGTGCCAGATTCTCTTTACTCTCGCCTTGAAAAAGTGACAAAACACATTGAATGAGCTCATTCCTTTGGATTTCTTCATCTCACCACACATATTGTATAAATAATACACAATATTTTTTTCAGTTAGTCATGTTGTCTGATGACGACAGGCCATTAACGGGTCACTGTCTAAAAACAGATGTTAAAAGCAGAGCTGGCTCTGAGGAGTTGTGGGTCCGTCTTTAATAAGCTGCATTACTACCACAGATTCAGACTTTTCCTCTGTAAACAGAGCGGCAGGAGGCAGAAAGCTGTGAGCTCACAGTGCGGCAACGCCACACTGGTCAAGTTAAACACCACCTCCTCAGAGACAGATTAGTACTGGATTATTGCGAGTGTTTGCAGGACTAAAAAAGTGTGCCAGCAGCAGAGAAAATGGGGACAGCTCATCCACAAAAACATTACAGGTAGTTGTAGCCGACCTAATCTCTTAAAGCTGCTGTATTCAGATTACTTCGGTGGACAGACATTTAATCCAACCCTCTTTATGAAGTGGGAGATTCCAGCAGAGGTTTGATCACAGTGGGGGGATTTGAGCTTCAGTCTGATTTGCACTTTGATTTTTTTTTTCTTCTCTGAACTGAAAAACTGTAATTTACCACATCAAGTGAAGAACCAACCTGGAGCACTGACACTAAGACGGTAAAACACAAATATAAGCCTGTAACCATGCAGATGTTCTGAGGACAAAGTGTTTCTGTGCCCTCTAGTGGTTAGCTGCACACTAGATATTATAAATTTATTACCAATTCACTCCGACACAAAGACTGTAAATGCTCTATAACTAACTATGATCCCCAACACCACAAAACACACTAATATCATTTTTGTTCATGTTTGCACACAGAGGCAGGTGCTTTTCCTCCTCGTGAGCTCGCTGACAAACTCTCTCTGCAGCCACACAGCGAGACTGTGACGCCACACGACCACAGAAAGAACTATAAATAAACATGCACTAATTTGGAAGGTGTAAAATCAGATTCACTCAGGAGAGTCTCTGTTCTAACACTACCATCTGTCACTGATGGGCTTTAAGCCGTTTTGTCTTGAGGAACATAAATAAAAACATGCAGAGACGACACGCCACACGACAAACACTGAAGCTCGACTGTTTGCTGATGATTAACCATCAGGTACAGTCACAGGTTCATATTCTCTGAACACTGGAGATGCTGTTTCCATGTGACTGTTGCCATGGAAACAGGCATGCAGAGCATGTCCTTGCTAAGACGTGTACATGTCCACTATATGACTCATTATTACGCAAACTAAACAATCAGGTCACCTGGCAACAAAGATTTTTGTCCACCTTCTCATCCAGCAGGAGCACAGACAGAAAGACGGTCTGACATTTCTCTGAACATGTCAGATCAGTCGAACTGTGAGCGAGTAAAGTGTGACAGGAAAACCTCAGTGAAGGTGCTGTAACTGTTAGAACTGTTTCCATTCTTCTATCTCCCAACACCAAATTAGCATTTTATTCTTGGCCACACTACAGAAATTTATTTAACATCTGGATGGTAGAGATGTTCCGGTACCATTTTTTCCTTTCCAATTCTGAATTCGATACTGAAACTTGTGGATTAGCTGATACCAAATACTGATCTGATACCAGGGCCTAAAAAACAATTCCTTACACATCTCTTTTGATTTTTCAGTGTAAACTATTGCTGACTGCAGATATTTTTCTAGCTCTGTTGGGTCTCTTTGTTCTTCTTCATTGCTTTTAAAAATAGTAGTTACTAGTGGCATCACGGCAAAACCTACTATTAACCTACTAAGTACTATTATAGAGCACCAAAGAAAAATTGATTTCAGGTCTGTGATGTCAGTCAGAGTTATCTGAGATAACTGGAAAACAGCTGGTTAACATTTCGTGGATAATAAATAACATGGGCTGGTGCACAGACTGGTGTACTTGCCGATACTGACACCAGCATTTCCAGTGGTATCGGCAGCATTTTCCTGATACCGATACTGGAATCAGAACAATTCTACTGGATAGGAACAGCCAGTGGCTCTGTGTGACCTCACTGAAGGGTAAAACTTTACGAAAGAGATTCTAACCAGTCAGTCAGGAATTGTTACACTACATGATCTTAATCTCATCAGGCTGCCAAACCACCTCATGGCAACACATCACACTGACTGAAACTCAAGTCAAAAAAATATCATGTTGAATAAAACAAGTAAACTGAAATTCTTTGTATAAAATTGAAACAACATCAGCAGCTGTTTCTGAGTGAAACATAAAGCAGATCTGAAGCGGTGTAAAGCAGCAGCTACTCATTTCACATCAGACGAAGCTCCAGATGTGCACACCGGATAACTGCACCCGACTGCCCTTGATCTCCACAAAGAACATCTCCACCTAGTTTCACAAATATTTGAGAATGGCCCAAATCTACTGTGCATCTCTGCGAGCCTGGAGAGAATATTCCAGTGGAGCAGATTCAACCTCTAATGCCCTCATCTGCCACCACATGAGGAAAAAAACTCCACATCAGATTAAAGCTTGCACGATTGGCCAGCCTCAGCTGAACCACTGTGCAGCGTGCAGGAGACGCTCTGCTGACTGTGTGTGGACACGCACACATGGTGACTAAAGCCTGCTCTAACCTACATTTCAGGCTGATGGCAGGCAGCAGCAGCAGGGAAGTGGGTCTGTGGAGCTCAGAGTGAGAGAACAGACTGCAGCCAAACACGTGCTGCTCGGCTCAGATGGGTCAGCAGAGAGAGGAACATCACCGCGGCTGAGCTGAATATTAACTGACAAGCAGGGAGGAACATGTACTTCTTTGCAAAAAATAAATTAATTAATAGATACTGGCAGCAGAACATGAGCTGATTTCAAGACAATCTGCTGTCGAACTTGAAAAAACAAGCAGACAGTTTAAAAAGTCAAAAATGATTTGTCAAAGATGATTAAGGAATTAGTGAGTGATTTAGCTGAGACACATGAAAGTCAGCCCACTGGCCTGATGATGCTGGCAAACCCTGCATGATGAGAAAATCTGTTTGTTAGCATCTTCGCTTCTTGTAACCACAGTAAAATTCATTCAAGCTCAACTCTCTCTGCTGTCTTCAGTGGAAAATCTCAGCATGAACTCCATGACTTTCCCGTACAGTTGCTCCTGTTTTTAACCAAACTCACTGGCACATCTCACATGGAAATAATTTGTTTTCCATGTTTTTAATAAACAGAATTCTGATGATCAACTGCAGGTCAGGACTGTGTTTTTGACTACAGCCTCGGACAAATGTGTACATTTAAAAAAAACCACTAGAACAGCTTGTGTTCGCATGTTCACCTCCATTTCACTGCCTTATTTTGTGATAAGTTGAAGGCTTTTACACACCAGATGTGTTATTTAATAATATAATAAAATGATATTATTCGAACCGCTAATAGGTCATGAGTGTCTTCACACAGACCGCAAATATCATGCTGCAAAAAAGCAAAACATATGTTTTTCACATTGGGGTACGGCTGAACAATACGGCCTAAAAGTAAAATTCCAGATTTTTTTGTGTGACAGTCGATTTTTATCTTCTGTTTTTTTAACTACAAAAGACAGGGAATTATTTTAAATACGTTTTGTTTTTTTCCCCCAAACAAACATTAATTTTCTTAAGGGGAATAAAGTGCAAACCTAGCTTTAACCAAACTCACCTTTTTTTTTTAATAAAGGTTTGATCAAACAAAGATAATTCCCCCAATTTGGGATTAATAAATTGCCAGTCTAACTTCACCAAACTCCTCTCATAAAAATTAGGAGCTCAGAGCTGAGAGAGAGCTGTAGGTTACCGCATTTACTCTAGTTAAAGGGAAAATCAATTTTCAAGCTTTCGATTTTTTAATGTTCAAACAAATTAATTTGAATTTTGATTTAAAATCGATTTATCACCCTTCACCCTTCATCAAGCTTTCACACTAAGAACAAAGACATCGACCAATCGTGATGGTTGTGTGGAACAAACGTCATGTCTGTCTCCCACCGAAGAGCGAAGTTTACCTGATCAGCACCATGTTTGTTTTGAGAGGAATTTCAGACACTAGTGGACCAAAAACCTCTCGTTATTGAAAACTACACAATGGCAACCTGGTAAGTATTATTTTTTTGTTATTTCTACACGTAGAGAAGAGTAGGAGCCTTTAGAAAACGTCTTTCTACGGCTTTTTGCAGTGTTTACCTGAGATTCAGTTCTGCACAGCAAACTCATGTTAAAGCTAGAGTCCGTTTTTCCCTCTTTGGAGTGAGCTGTCAAACTGAATTTCTGTCACAAATTCATGTCGCTGCCAGTCTGAATAGTTTTGATGTGATACAATCACTGGCGAGTATTTCACATTTTCGCGTCGTTTATTCGAGACGCTTGCGGTGTGTGACAGCCTTCAGACTACAGAGCTAGGAAACCAGCCAAAGCAACACGACCACTGAGCATGAAAGTTCATTTTACCCTTTCATAATGCCAACATTGTGTCCTGTTAGCTTGGCATGCTAAGCCCAAAGACAGTAATTCATCATGACGTCCTCTCTGTCTCACTGTTTTTCCCTTCACACAGCCCTATAAAACCAGAGATACTCAGAGGAACACGTTGGTTTTATGCTTACAGCGTTACCTCCTGCATAAAGTACCAACACCAGCAGCGAGGATGGACTCTGCTTTGATGCTCAGAGGACACGAGTCTTTCACAAACAGAGAGAACCCTTTCAATGGTTGGATAAGTAAAGGCCAGATGTGTCCTTGGCTATTTCTGGTTTGTGTCTGTGAGTGAGTCACGTGGTTGTTCCTCCTTTAGGCAAGGATATCACGGCTAAAAGGAACCCGCAGCCATGGCTATTTATCACGCCTCTGCTCAGGCACTAACACAGAAAAACACACACACACAAACACACACAGACTCGTGTACACAGAGCAGGACCGAAATAACTGATGGCTCTATTGTGACTCTGTACATCCATGACTGCTGTGGTAGCCGGCATACAAAATACTGAAAGCCCCAACAGTGGAGGAGAGATGGAGGCAACAATGGCTGCTAAAGCCATGCGGGAAAACAGAAGGACTCGGAGGAGGAGGAGGAGGAGGAGGAAGAAGAGGAGGAGGAGGAGGAGAAGGAGGAGTGAGAGGGTGAAGTGGCCTTTAAGGCTGATCTGGAGTCAGGCTTACCACCTCATGACTAAAAACTAAGCTAAATAAACTGCAGAGAAAGCAGATAATTGCCCTTTATTCAAAGGCAACCCCACCCTTAGGACAAAGTGGAGGAGGAGGAAGATTGAAAGGAGAGATGAAGTAATATGGAAAAAGGTTATTGGTTGACAACATGAATAAAACAAGTATTTTATTGTGGTGAGGTAAATAGATACACAGGCATAGACAGGTTTTTGGGGTACACCTGCTAGTGATGCTACATTAGCTTCAAAATCATTTTAAAAAATTATTGATTTTGGCGGTTTCTCATCACAAAAAGACAGCAAATGAAAATGCAAAAGCAAACATCAGATTTTTAGGAATTTATGAGTAGGCTTGAAAACAATCAGCTCCTCTGCTAGGGTGTGGCGGCATCCCACTTTAGCCCCACCCAGCCATGTGTATCCATAGTGATAAAGAAAGGTGCTGATGGATGGATGGATGGATGGATGGATGGATGGATGGGTGGATGGATGGATGGATGGATGGATGTATGCGTGGATGGATGGATGGATGGATGGATGTATGCGTGGGTGGATGGATGGATGGATGGATGGATGGATGGATGGATGGATGGATCTATTTAAGATGAGGTTGTGAAAGGCTTGGAGATCTGTGACGAGTGCTGATCAACCTGTCGGCCTTAAACTTGTGTTGAATGATGATGGCTGAGCTGAAACGATGACAGAATTGATGGCTGGGTGACGGTTTGACACACAGGATGATGACATATCCAGACCTGCATGGAAAACCACAGTGTTCTTCCTGCATCCCGACAGCAGCTGAAGGTTTCGGAAAAGTCCTTTGGCCGTCAGCTTCACATGGAAGTTGGACAGCGACAGTCTTGGAGACCATAACATTGTGTCTGTTTGTAATCCAGTACCTCTCAACACTTGTTGTAACGCTGATGTTTCTTGTTGGATTGTCTTTTAGTGTAAGAACTTTGACGTTCAGCACTTTCTCTGCTCCTCCGACTCTCAACGACTCCTGCGCTGCAGGAAATACTGACCCAGTTCTTTCCTCCTGTGGTCTAAATCTGCCAATCTGACCAGTTGCTACCCTTATCAGGAAATGTTTTCCCTGACTTAATAAAACAGACACACGGACTGACTGATAAAGATGTTCCTCTTCTCTTCTTTAATGCCAGAAAAAAAGACTTAGAGATTGATGCTGTTGGAATTTGTTCCTTGCGTCTTCATGAAAGCCTCGACGAGATCAGAAATATAGACAAAAATGAAATATTGAATTTAAAAGCTAATCCCTTGACTCAGTACAGAAGGAGAAAACCAAGAGGAAAAAAGGAAGTCTATTGAGCCATTAGCTGCCCTTCATCGAACCAAACCCACAGCATCGCCCCTGAAAAACAAAAAATAAAAGCCAAAAGAAAACGGCTTTCTCCAGCCCAGCCAATAGAAGAAGAAGAGAAAATGGCGCCAAAAATAGCTACTCCACCGACGTCCAGGTAGTGAAACATCCAATGATAAAAATGGAGAGAACAACGAGGAAAACAAGAGAGGTAGTATTTGTGTGTGAGCCTGTGAGGGAGGAGGGAAAATCCTCAGCACCGCTGATCATTAGTAGTCCGTCCATGCTGTTACACACAAACACGCAACCATCCGTCCCACTGACACACACACACACACACACACACACCGCACAAGTGTGCCACAGAAACAGACCTCTTATTTACACACAAACCACTGAAAACTGAGAAAAGACTGCTCTTCAAATTGTTTGCTTAATTTATTATCACCAGCTTCACCGC
>JAQFJA010081656.1:0-10941 GCA_029874485.1 Naso brachycentron
CCTGTAAAGCACCTTGTGGTTTCTACCTGTGAAAGGTGCTATATAAATAAAGTTATTATTATTATTATTATTATTATAATAATAATAGAAAATCAGACTTCGGCGGCACCTGATTAGAGGATCAAAAAAAAGGCTCTAGAACAGGCAGTAATGCATACTGACAATATTAGAATAAAATACCTTTTATAGTAAATGATACGTTAAGGTGAGCATACATATCCCATTACTTATCTAAATTTAAATGCACTTCAAACAGCAAACATCCTGGGGCGCCTGGTGGCGCAGTTGGTAGAACAGGCGCCCCATATACAGATGCTACGTCCTCGCCGCAGTGGACCTGGGTTCGATTCCAGCAAAGTAAAATATATGAAATAATTGGCATAAAAGCAAACAAGGTGCACTTGGATGCAAAGGCCCAGAGTAAATGCTGTGTCCTAATTTTGTTTTATTTTGTTCAAAAATTTAAAAAAGGACTTTTTTCTATTCATAATTTTGCGTGTTCAATTTGTACTGGGTCTGTACTGGTACACACTGCTGCAGAAAATGGACATAATCCCAGACTGACAACTTTAAATAGTGTTGCAAACTCAGGAATTGCTGTGGGAAATTTAGCTTTAATGGGGTGGTGACCCACTTATACATGTATCCCCCTCTGGGACTGTGGCTGCAGCCCACTGGTTGCCTCTTGCTTAGACACACATAAGCATTTCCACTGTGCTTTGTTCTTGTACTACTTGCTCTGTGGACAAGAGCACACTGTCACACAAGTTGCAAATGTAGTTCAATACTGTAGGTGGCGCTGTGGATAATTAACAGCAACAACATGTATGTCACACCGTAACACCGTGACATCATTTTTACTGCCGGTAAACAAGCTTAACACCGTACAGTCACGTTAAAGTCATTTCTTTTTTACAAGGAAAATATTGTTCGTCTCCATCCTTGTCTGTCTGACAACATGGCCACCTTGACTTTTTCAGTTGGTCAGACATGGCATCCTTGGGTTGCCTGGGGTGGAAAGAAAACAAACAAACAAAAATCTATGCTAGTAAAAGTACTGTTACCTTAGTGAAATTTTATTTAAGTAGAAGTAAATTACTGATGTCAAAATTTACTCAAGTAAAAGTAAAAAGTACTCATTTAAAATGTACTCAGAGTGAAAGTTACTTAGATAATTTTTTGTGGGATGGGGGGTGGGGTGGGAAGGAGTGGTAATATCATCTCTCTGTCTCAATCTCTGCGCACCAACATCCATTTGCTGTCAGGGTGTGTGCGTGACTGACTGTTGTTCACTCTTTGGCCAGTTATAGTCAGCCAGAGCCAATCAGGAGGACAGTTACTGGCACAGAGACACAGCATCAGTTCATAGAAAACTCGGAGAAACTTATTGTCTCAGCGTTTTTTTAACTTTGTAATTGAAGCTATTTAAAACTTAGTAAAGTACAGTTACAATATGTACTTAGGTGAAAGTAAAGTTACTGATAAAATGTACAAGTACACATAGAAGCTGCTCATTTACAGTAACCTGAGTAAGTGTAAATAGTTACTTTCCACTCATACAGATAGTCTAGAGCAATGTGCATGGATTTGATTGACAGACGAGAGATGGTGCAAACACAAACAAGAGAGCCAATCAAAAACACTCAAAACTTGAGGGCACACAGCCTGTCTTGACGTGGAGACAGCTTCTTTTAACTGATCCAATACTTGATGTTTTGTTCCAACATCTTGGTGACCGTAACTGATCACAAATGCTTTTTTTTTGTAATTTAATTTCATAACATTATTACATGTGACTAGAAAATTTCCAACACTGTTCACTGGTCTAACAAAGAAGTCTCTCAAACAACACACTGGTGTGAATCTTAGTCCACCACTTTAGTCGTCACTGAACAATCTGATCAAGTATCGGAACAACTTCAGGTATAGACATTTGCTGATGTCAGGATAAATTGCACTCACTTTGGTGATTCTCTCACTTCTTGTTTACTGTAAGTTAATATTTGTTTTCCGGTACTTTGGCTTGTGGTCAAATACTTTCTGAACTGATGTAATTCCTATTGACTTCACCTGTATTTTATGTTTGTTGCTAATTATAAAATGTTAGCATATTAGCATGTTTAGGTAGCTTATGCATCTGCCTAACTGAAACAATGGGCACTAACATGAGAGGCTGTGGGCAGTACTGTAGAGATTAAAGAAGTTCTTGGTGCAAAACACAAATATCTGCTCACTCTTTTGGTATAAACCAACACTTTTGTTTATTAAGACTTTGTTGCAGCAAAAATCTGAGGGCTATACAGAGAGTTTTTGTATTTAAATGAAGAATCTGTTATAGATTGAGAAACATTTGGCATATAATCAAAATATGAAAATATCACATCTGTAAAAATGTAACGGATGTTTTACTGTAAAGGGTATGCAAATGATGTCAGTTTTCCAAAGATAACATGCCGGCACGTCCACCACTACCACCACTACCACCAGAGGTTTATTATTATTATAATTATTTGTTGTTGGATTTTATGTAATTTTTTTTTCAGTTTCACGTGGATGCATAAATGACTGATCCTGACTGCTGTGTCTATGTATCTATGCATCTTCATTTTAAATAAATACATCCTTTGGCCACATGGGAGAAGAAAATCAAGCAAAAACATAACATCAAAAATATTGTCAACTTATAAAGTTGTTATGGAGGAACATTTTAATTCATTTGGGGTGTTGTTTGCATCCACCTGATGAATATAAATCCAACATTCCCTTTCCTTTTAGCTCTAAATTTTTTTTTGTTTTTTTAGCTGCTTAATACATCCATGCTCACCAACTACTCTCTACGTGTGTCTGTCTGCTTTTTGGTGCTTTTGGTGCTATGAAGATAGTGTATAGTCTTTCCCTGGAAACAGGCCCTGTGGCTTGGAATAAGTTTGATAGAAGCTGGTTTTAGATTAGAAATGAAACCCAAAACACTGAGTCAAAAAAAGTTTAAACAGATCTGTAGAGCTAAGGAGAAGAACAACATTGGAACTTACTTGGGGATTTGTCACTGAAAACTTACACATTATTGTAATTTAATCCATTGTTAACAAAAACAATTGATAAGAGCAGCTTTAATAAGAGAAGGTTGCATTGCCTGGGAAATGTTTGGATCATGCAACAGCATTTCATCTTAAAATTGTGACAATTTTCTTAATTATTTAACTTAACAATCGTATTAACAAGGCACTCTCTGGTCACATCGAGTGATTAAAGCTTCTGTTAACTGTCAGACCTTTAAAGCCAAGTCCAATAGCAACAAAAAAAGGACTTTGGCGACTCCTGGTGAAAGGATTGAAAAAGGCACTACAGCAGGCAGCAGTGTATGCTGACGATATCATAATAAAATACCTTTTACAGTAGATGATACTTTAAAGTGAGCGTACATATCCCATTTTTTGTCCTAATTAAAATGCGCCTCAAACAACAAACATCTGAAATCAACAAAGTAAAACACATGAAATGATTGGCATAACAGCAAACAAGGTGCACTTCGACACAAAGGCCCTGAGTTAACACTATCTAATTTGTTGTATTTTGTACAGTGACAGTAGGGCTTAAAAAGTGTGCGTGCATGTGCATGTGTTTGTGTGTGTGTGTGTGAGAGAGAGAGAGAGAGAGAGAGAGAGAGAGAGGCCAGAGTGCAGTCAGTCATCTTGGAGACTGTGGAGTCATATCTAAAACAGAAAAAAAACAGTATTAATTCCAAATAGGATCCTTCAGCAAGATAAAGAATGCAGTAAAGCAACAAAGAACACAAAAACAATACAGGCTGCTCCAGATGCAACAGACAAGATAAATATGCACCCACACCAAATGATCAATCTGGCAATTAAATGATACAAAAATGTATTACAGTGTAGTGTTTTATTTACGTTAGGCTTTTGCATAATGTGGGAGGGTCCTTTGCACAGAAAATTACTGAAAACAAAACTCTGAACAGACTTTTCCCCAACAGTACCTCTGAGGAGCGGAGGGGGGCGGTCGGCCTTTATCACACTGCTTTGAGACAGAGCATCCGTCATCCAGGAGAGGGCGCTACAGCAGTACTCAAGCTAGAGGAGAGATTAATAGACAGAGATGGAGAAATGCTGAGCAGGCAGAGCCAACAGCTGCAGAGAAACCAGACACACCATACACACAAACTCATACACACTAATACCAGATACAACAAACCCAAATCAATCTACCCAAACATGCAGAGACTGGACAAAAAAGATACTGAGAAAAACCTACCAGATTTTGGCAAAATAGGTAGTTTTTTGTTTTTTTCTTTGTCTTTTTTTTTGTTCACCCAAGCACAAAACTTGAGAACCCGTCAAAATGAGAGGCAATGACTTAAAGTTTGACAACCTGTTGTATGCTTAGTTGTGTTCATGGCTCTCACAGCTGGTTTATATGTTTCCTTGAAAGAGACATCTTTAATAAAAGCCCCTCTGAGAAACCTAAATTTTGTGATGAATGGATAAAAGCGGTACTCCTTTCTGTCATCAAGATCTTGTCTAGCATGAGCATTAGATTTGCCTCCAACCATAGATATAAAAAAAGAGAACGGTGAATCAATCATGCTCCTAAACAACAAATTCTCTTTTCCCGTCTGAGTGTCGAAAAGCATTCCGCTGACTGAGTGGACCGCGCAAAGGCACTGTAAAAGACAGGACACAATTTCTTGGCAGATGGTCACATTTGTTGATGTAGGTAAGATGTAAGCTATCAGGCGGCTTCTTAACCAGTTAAAAGTTTCCTGTAGGGACTTGAAATGCAAAGACTAAGCATAAAGTCACTGGTAAAACAGTACATGTTCATGACATGAAAAGAGTCGGGATTCCAATTCCAGGCTGCAGTAAAACTGATGATGATTAGTACAGATTAAGCTAATTGATGTGCATTAAGGTCTAACTGACCTCTGTCTCCAGCAGCCGCAGTCTTCGGTCATGGTCACGAATCTCTGCCATCTGCTTCAGCACACCATCCACCCTGCAGACACAAACTGAGTTCATCTCAGATCAATCAGATTACTGCAACATCTTTTTCCTGTGAAACTCCAGCAGTGTTTTGAAGACTAAAAAACTAAAAAAACTAAAGAACCCAACCTTCCATCAGCATGAGGGTAAGAGATAACACCACAGTAAGAAATCTGGGGGTTATTTTTGATCAGGATATGTCCTTAACTTAAACAAATACCAAGGACTGCTTTTTTTTAACCTCTGCAACACTGAACAAACCAACCACATCCTATTACAAAAAGATGCAGAAAAGCTAGTCCATTTGTTACTTCCAGGCTGGACTACTGCAACTTGTTATTATTGGGTCTGCAACAAAAGTCTTTTAAGAGTCTGCAGCTGATTGAAAATGCTGCGGCATGTGTACTTACAAGAACGAGGATAAGCGATTATATTACTCCTTTATAAGCTTTTCTGTACTGACTATCTGTAAAATCCAGAATAGAATTCCCTACTGGTCTTTTTATTATTATACTTTTGGTTGTTTTGCTATTGCTGTTTTCTCTCTCTGTACCCCGCCCAATTTTTCCTTCGTCTCTCTCTCTCTGTGCCTGTTAAACGCAAGTTTTTCCTCGCCACTGTCGTCAAGTGTGTGTTCGTGTGGGAACTGCTTTCAGTTTTTGGATTTTAAGAAATTTAATACAATTTACAAGTGAGTAAGTCTAGACCACACCCTGTAATTAAAGTGTCTTGAGACTTTGTTGTTTTTTGGTATTCTTCAAATAAAATTAGCTTGACTTGACTATATAGTGACTGAATCTTCATTTTTGGGTGATTCAGATTCAGATTCAGATTCAGACGACTTTATTAATCCCCGAAGGGCAATTCAGTTTGCAGCGACACCACCTTATTAAAACAATCAAGACAAATCAGGAGACAGAAAACAGTGCAAATCCTACTCAACATATAGACAGACACATTCACATTCGCCTGTCAGTGCTAACAGGTCAGCAGGATCAGCAATAAATACAATAAATAAATAAATAAATACAATGCCAAGTATCGTTATGATCATTAAAATCCATCTGATTTAGAATTATCCCTTCAAGTGTTTTAGAATTCTATAAAGTGACAACAGTGGCAGAAGCAACCTACTTTATAGATGTAGATTTAAGTCTTGCTGTGTCACTCTCCCTCTGTCGCTTATTCTGAGCTGAAAGGAGATTTTCTTTCTGGATAGCTTCCCATGTGTTGAGGCGGCTGGCCTTTCTGCCCCGCAGCTCCAAAACTGAGGACAGAGAGGATCAGTTAAGTGACTTCAATGAATACAAGAATCACACACTGATGAATATGTGAATGGATATCTGAACAGATTTTCCACCAGTTGGAGTCTTCAGAACAGAAGGTTTCTGTTCAACGGAAGGAAGCATGATGTTCTGAGCTCCTTAGAGATGTCCGAGAGGCTGTGCTCACCGGGTAAAAACATGCATCTTGGGTTATCTGATAACACGCAATTCCTGGTACAGAAAGATGTGATCACATTCAATTTGTCTGCTCACACACACACACACACACTAAGGTGGTCTGGGACACGTGGCCACAATTTTAGCAGGATTTATGCCACTGAAGCACGGGCGTAATTGCTACAGGGGACTGAGGGACATGTCCTCCCCAGTATACAAAAGAAGCAAAAGAGAGAGCTGGTCTTTAAAGGAGGTGTAGTTAGGCACATTATTGGCATATTGCTATATTGCAGTACTAGAAAGGATAGGCAGTATTGACGAACATAAACCACGTCTAAAGTCTAGCACAATGCTATTTACAGGATACACTAGCCTGTCAGTGCTTTACTTGTTTTGCTTTCCAAGTGTCTGGACGTCATACTATTTTTTTCTGCACTGTGCTCTGTTCTAGTGTTGCCAGAAGATACTCTCCTCCTACGTCTGCTTCACCTCCGAAAACTTTAGGTAAATGAATGATGCTTACCTAGGTGATCTGCTCGTGTGCTGAAGCGCTTACTTCTGTGACTGATTATCTCCGCCATCTAACTAGCAACGCACCTTGTCCAAGCGCATCTGATGATTGATTTGATTCTTGTTATGCCCAAAACACACGTATAATTAATAAAGGGAGAGAAAATCCATCCCCTTTGCACCAAGATTATGGGCCGTCTACATAACAAAGTGGACTTGGATACACCCCAATTACGCTTTAAACTATGTGCCATAGATCGTCAAAATAGGGTTCATCAGTTCATTTGGTTTTACCATTTAAACCAAATTTAGGAAAGCGGGGAACATTTTATTGACATTGAACATTACTGGTTTTACTACTGTAAACTGTAAACAATGACCACCACCCCAAGACTTCTTTGAAAATTGCTCAAATGTTCTCAGATGTTTTCAATGAAAGTTATTTCTGTCTTTGAGTGAAAAATGTGCCAAGTTGTTCTAACTTGTTGGCTACAACAACACACTGGGTCTTTGAAAGCAAGAGGATATGAGAGTTCACTTTTCACATTTGAATGAAGCAGAGAATTGAGATCCAATCATAAGTGGCCACTTCAAGGAACACATACTTGTGATTAGATAACCCAGGATGGATGTTAAAATCAGGTGTGTCCAGCCTCAGTGTTCCTTGTTCTTTCCTTAAAGGCTAACATACAACAGGAATATTTCTTGTTCCACACAAAAAGAATCTCAGTATCCTGCCATTCCTGAGCTAGAACCTCATCTGGAACACAATCAGACAGACAGCCCACGTACCATCCACTGACAACTGTTAACCATAGCACTTTGTTTATGACTGAGGAATGATCTAAGGATTGACCTTACCCTTGCATTACCAAAACCTGAACTTAAGAAGCATTTCTATTGACTCCTAACCTAAAGGAAGCACTATAATGTTTCCTGGTGAATTACAATGGCCTCAAATTCAGAGGTACTGACTCTTAACTCTTTTGCAGTCAAACCACCTCAGGGTGTAAGTACAGGTTACACGCTGACAAATACTGCTTTCAGACAGGAGACCTAGATCACAAGCGAGTCAGTGTTCTATTGGAACCCATTTATATGAGACAGCTGTCACTGTGGCTATTGGTAACCACAAAATTATACTGTAACATCCAAGACTCCCAAGTATTCAGGCTCACCTCTTAATGTATGTGTGCCTGCATGCTTTTTCCTTCCTCTTTTCCTTTCTTTTCTTTGTCTTCTTCTCCTTTTTTATCATGGTGGCTAAATTTTTGCATTTCTGAGTTTCCATTTTGTGATCGACAACCAAATTCACCAGAGTCCTACTCTGGTCCATTCAGATAGTTGCTTAATCTGGGGTTGATATAACCACTGTGTTAGTTTTAACAAAGTAAAAAGCCAATAAGACAAGGACACTTCTTGACACAAAAACATAATTGCTGACAAGATAAGGTTGTGGCAGAGCCCCACATGAAAAAGTAATTAACTTGAATTACTTCTTAGAATGCAAGGAATGCTGTCAGCATTAACTTTAGACTGACTGTCCTGCCACCCTTAGACACAGATGAGGTCTTTTTCAAATGAACCAAACATATCTTGACTGAGCAAACTCCATGACCTACTGGTGCAAGAGCTAATTCACTGTTTGACAATAAGTGGTCATAGTGTGTATTTAATCTCTTAGCTCATGCTTGTGTATTTTTCTTTATCCTTTTTACTTTGATGTACCGACTTGTCCTTCCCTTGCAAAATGCTCATCCTCTGTTTATTCTATTCTGTCTCTTTCTTCCTATGCAACTATTAGGAACCTCTCACCAAAGTGTTTTCTCTTGACTGAGGGGATGCCGCGGACGTATCTCTTGATGAGAAGGTGGAGGTGTGAGATGATAATGAAGGGTGGTGCCAGACAGGGGCGTGAGTGGTACTCCACAATCAGGTTGTAACGTTGAAACTTCCAGTAGGTGTCACTGCGCTCCTGTACTTTTGAGAAGGTGTAGCTGTAAACAGTAAATTGAAATCTCATTATGCATGTATAGAACTTTGCTTTTCTGAACTGTATTTCTGAGCTGTACAACATACAATCTGTTTTTTTCAGTAAAACAACATTGTAACCGGAACAAATCATTCTAAATGCCAGTGTACCTGAACATAGCAATGAGAAGGTTGACCAGCACTATGTTGGTGAAAAGCAGGTAGATGACAAGCAGGATGACAACCAGCCAGTTGGCATAGGTGTTCAAACAGGGCTCCTCTCCTGCTTCAATTAATGTGGCATCGTATGTGCAGTTTATGTCCTTTATATTCAGTTTATCAGCTGAAAGATCAATGATGAGGTTCAGAACGACATCCAAGCATCAGTGCTGCATGTTCACAAGCTCTGTAACATTCATTTTAACTTTGATTGGCAGCAAACACAGCTCCCATATACTGAGTTGTCATTTACCAGACTAAGTTAAATGGCATGTGTTCTGATGTGCAAACATGTCAAAAATCCCACCAGTATTAAGCTTATAACTAGGGCCCGACCGTTTGGGATTTTTCAGGCAGATACTGATACCAATACTAGGGAGCAAGAAAATTTTGATACCTGATACATTTATTATTTAGGCAATATCAGCATAATGTGGGTTTTCAAATACCTGTGACAAAGATATGTAATGGAGGCAGGATATCTTACATTTTAACAAACATTTCCAAACATCAGTGCACTGAACGGTAAACACTTCACTTATTAGTTATGAAGTATTGGACCGCCCTATACTAGACAAACTATGTCATTCGCCATTTTAAATTACTAGCTCAAGCATGACAATATGCAAATATCTGCCAATATTATTGGAAAGCTGATATATTGGTCTGGTCCTATTTATAACATCCATTTTTTTTGTTGTGGTTAATTGGCAGCTGTTGTGGTATAAATCATATTAAAAGGTATTTCTAACATTGTTCACTAGTGTCTACTTTGACAGCATGTGTATGAAGTACATTGTGTACTACCTAGATTGATCTGCCCATTATAAATAAACAGAGGCAAATTTTAGACCATAAATTTTAAAATTACTTTGCCTAAAAAAAATATCCTATCTAATTTAAACAGAGAAAAGTGAGAAACAGTAAACTGAAAATAGTGAGGGAACTAAATGACTTTGTGCTTGACAGAGATTCAGCCCAAACTGACAAAAATAAAGAGTGATCTCCTCACCATCCATTTCATGTATGGGTATTTGTCCAAAAATGTGCAGGTATGGCCTGTAGAACACTCGGCGAAATATCCAGTTAGGCCGGGGATCATACGAGTAGAGGAGCGCCTGATTGGCCACTCCATAGGCCATAAGCCACACAGCGAGAAAAAAAAGGAAGAAGAAGACGTCCTTGACCTGGGGAAAGAAAGGATAGACCAGAGATGAATGATGTAGGGTCAGTACTGTTGTGAAGTCATGATTAACATTTTAATTTGCTGTTTCTCGTCCAAATAAAAAAAATATCCAATCTAAAACACATTCAAGTAGAGTGATCAATGTCTTTTTAACGTGTATGGCACAACTCATTAAATTGATTACTCTAGATTTAATACAGGATAAGGATGTAAAGCCCCCTCCCCCCAAGTTCCTAATAGAAGTCATTTAATACTTGGAATCTGCCGGTCTAATACTTCTATTTACCTTCTATCTAATACTTCCATTTACCTTAATGGTCGTTAAATATGTATCTGTAACTGAAATAAAAGCTACAGCCTACTTAAGCAATTTTTCAAGAGCTACTTGAAATAATACCAATACAAAAGGCCCTAGTTTCATGTTTAAAGTAAATAAGCTCATATTATTGATCTTCAGACAACAACAATTTTATCTGCAAACTCAAATCACACTATCTGTGTTTGTCTAAATTGTAGTCATTATACCCACACTTTTTAAAATACTTTATTGTAGGGTTCCAAAAAATTACAGACATACACTTTAACATTTTGAATTGATCATTTTATATAATTC
>JAQFJA010081761.1:0-10931 GCA_029874485.1 Naso brachycentron
TAGAGGGTGTTAAATGCTGCACAAACTGTAAAGGACTTTGAGGCAAATTGTGAATTAGGGTGGGTGACTTGACAAATAGACGCAAGACTGAAGATTATTTATTCGTCATTTAACAACACAAGGTTGTATAATGAAATAGAGCAGTAGTTCTCTTTTGTTAATACTAAGCCATAAAATTATGTGAATAAGTAATTAATAAGTTCATGAATATAAAAAACTACTTTTTATATTTGAGTCCTAACAATAAGTTGAGAAATCTCACAGCTTGAGGATTAAAGCTGTCCTTTAGTCTGTAGTACATCAGCGGATATTTCAGTATTTGTTTCCAGACAGCAGCAGGCTGAACAGGCTGTGGCTGAGGTGGGTATTGTCTTTTAATATCCTCTCAGCTCAGTGCGGGCAACTCACCTCACTGATATCACTGATGCTCTGTTGATGGGTACCAATGATGTTCTGGATATTTTTAATCACCCACTGTAGAGCCTTTCTGTCCTGGGCCGTGCACATCCCTTTTTGTGATGTTTCAAGCCGGAAAACTTTCTATTGCTCCTCTGTAAAAGTTTTCATGAACTTGGCAAGATTTCCTAAGAAAAAAATAATAATTTCTGGGCTTTTTGCTCGGGTGGAGATGTATAATATTATTGTCAGGTTCTCTGTGATGTTGATTCTAATCACTCCACCTGCTAGAACAGTGTGATTTCAAAATGTTGGTCTCCTTGCCATCCCAAAACCTACTAAATCATCTGTAGGTGGTAGAGCCTTCTCCTACCAAGCACCTCTCCTCCGGAATCACATTCCCATCCGAATCTTAGAGGCCAGCTCAGTCGACCCTTTTAAAAGCAAACTCAGAACACACTCGTGCATCTGCTTTTAACTTCACCAAGTTTCTGTTCTGAATATTACACTAAAGTCATTTTACATATATTAGTCATTGTGTGTGAGCGTGATTTTTTTATGCTATTATATATGTTACTGTTATCAAATGCATTGTATATAAGAACATTTTCTGTTTAATTTTTATGGTGACACTATTGTTTTTATAAACAGCCCTCATCTGGACTTGGCCAAAGAATGGTGATGCTGAACCAGTTTTTCAAAGTACTTCATCAAAATGGGGGTGAGTTCCACAGGGCGATAGTTGTTTAGACTTAACACTGTAGACTCTGTATGTACAGGTAGAACGGTGGCTGTCTTGAAGCAAGCAGTAACACTTTCCTGTAAAAGTAATATGTTTGAAATGTCTATAATAACATCCACTAACTACTCTACAGATCTAAGTGGCTTTAGATCTGTAGGCCAGCTCATACTTTTGTAGTCTTTTGCAGTACAGAATCCACTTCCTCTTTTCTTCTATTATGTTTCTTATCTTTATTACTGGTTATTCTAACATTTGCTCTTTAACTTCTAATAATTTGATGACTTCAAAAAAAATCCTGTCTTGACCTTTCACTGTAAAGTTTCTGCTGCCTTGGTTACTGCTTGTCTCAACCAAAGCAATTCCTGATACATTTGTATTTTAGGGCAGGAGACCTGACCTTGGGCATAAAAAGCATTAAACATGCAAAAGAATGTTAGTGGGGCAATTTAGTATGGGGTCACAGAAAGTTGTTAACAAAGTAGATGCCATTTCCTGTATTCTGATGCATTTTAGCATGTTTGATACTTTTCTCCAGCAATAGTTTGAGGAAAACATGGGACATTTTGTAATTTCGTAGTTTTTTGTTTTGTTGTGAAATCACTTTCATCAAGCACCTCTCCACTCTCCCTGCTATCACTTTCTGCTTTTGATTTGCTGTCAACCTCCCACCGGTTATGGTAGGTCTATCTCCAATCAATACCCTTGACCGAGGCTGTGGCCCATAATCTGTAGTTGGTCCCTGGGCGCTGCTCATTGCTCCTCAGGGATGGATTAAATGCAGAGACCAAATCTCACTTTACACCATATATGTGACAAATAAAGTACCTTTACCTTTACATGTCAACAGAGGTGGTGTTGATGATGTCACCAAGCGGAGATGGGTGCAGCTAGACCGAGCTCGGATCGGCCAACAAACAATACGATTTTAAGGTGACCCTCCACTCGTGCTTGCATCTGCTATGTAACTCAAGTTATCTGCACAGACACCAACAAGTCAAAACAACTCCTGGATGAATGTGAGCAACGGAAAGATGAATTGGCCACAGAAATCACAGCTTCAAAAAAGAAGAAGTTTGAGAGAGACGCTGCAGACTACAAGAGTGGGAGAGTCTATCAATGGAGAAACCAACATAAATTGGTTTACAATTTTTTCCTGTTTGGCTCTGACTTTTACCTCCAGGTGTCGGGCACTAGTATGGGGGCTAAAATGGCTCCCAGTTTTGCTTTACTTTACTTTGGATTCTTTGAACAGGACATCATCCTCAGCCAGCTGTGCAATTCATGTCTGCCCTTTATCAACAACTGGAAGAGGTACAATGATGATATTTTCTTTATCTGGAAAGGATCTGAGGACCAACTTAAGGAGTTTCACAACTTCATTAACACAAAGAGCCGCCACCTGAAATTCACTATTGAATATGTTAAGTGTGAAATGCATTTTTTGGATATTCTTGTGTGTAAAGGCTGATGGACTTTTTACCAATCTATATCAGAAAAGCACTGACAGAAACTCCATTCTGCATGGACAGTCCTTTCATCCCATTGCACTTAAGAGAGGTTTACCTATTTCTCAATTTAGCCATATTCACCGCATTTGTAGTTCTGAGGCAGATTTTAAAGCCCAGGCGGCTGATCTGGAAAAACGCTTTCTAACAAGACAGTATAAACATCAATGGGTGGCAGAAGCATGCAGTCGATTCAAAAACGTTTCACAAACTGAATGCCTTGAACACACCAGACCTAAAGCATCAGAGTCTAGAGTGAATTGTGTTATTCAATATTCACCTCTTAGCAAACAATTTCAATCTCTTATCAAAAAACACTGGCAGATCATCCAATCTGATCCTGCCCTCAAATGCTTCACCACCATGCCTCGGATTGTGCATAAACAACCACCTAATCTTAGAAATATGTTACTGAGGGCCCATCTGCCTCCAGTGTCTCAGCCTCACTTCTTGCAGTCCATCCGTCATGGTAAGTATAGATGTGGTAACTGCCCTCAGTGCAATTTTACCATCAAAACAAAGACTTTTAATTAGTCATGAACAGGAAAATCTTTTAACATCAAAGGTGTGATTACATGCAACACCAGTAACATTGTCTACATGGTAGGTAAAACCACTAGATCTCTTAAAACAAGGATTTCAGAACACAGATCTAACATTTGCCATCATGACGCAGTACATTTCACAGAAGCTGCACACAACGTCTCCTCTCTCAGATATGTGGGTATTGAACTGGTTGAATGTTCCTCCAGCGGAGGAAACACCAACTCGTTACTTCTTAAAAGAGAGCCATTCTGGATTTATACGCTGGACACCTTAGCTCCAAAAAGACTGAATGAAGAGTTTGATCTGAGGCTTTTTTTGTAAACTACTGGGTGGCATGTATCTGTTTGTGTGGTTGTCATGGGTGGTATACAGAATTATGTTGACATCTATGCTACGTCTGTGGTGGTACATGTGTATTTCACATTTTATTCCTCCATTTTGTGTGGTATTGACGTTGATGTGAAATATGTATTTTTATTATTGTATGTCAGCTGTGAT
Source organism: Naso brachycentron (assembly GCA_029874485.1). NCBI lineage: Eukaryota > Metazoa > Chordata > Actinopteri > Acanthuriformes > Acanthuridae > Naso > Naso brachycentron. Next base: position 3,688 of record JAQFJA010081761.1, read on the forward strand.
ATATCTCTAGTTTAGAATATCACTGCCCCTTTAGGTGTATAGAGGTGTCTCTATAAATTGTTCTTCTTGATATTGCATATTGTATGATGGCTTACGCCTGAAACAGTGGACCAGATGTTGCCACTTGCACGCTTACTTGATGGGTCATGGGAGTTCCAAAATTCAGTCTATATGTGTTTTGTAGACTTAGAGAGGGTCTATGACTGTGCCCCCTAGGGAGTCCTGTAGGGGGTCCTGCCAATGTATGGTGTGCCAGGGCCGCTCCAATGAGCCATCTGGTCCCTGGTCCCTGCCACCACTATGAGAGCTCTGTCTGTGTTCTCCACTAAAAGGTGAACAAATATGAACATTATTTGTGCAATTTCAATTCTTTGGCTGGGAAAAGTACAGGTATGAATAAAGAGACAAAACAAATTTAATGAAGAATGGCATCCATGTTCTGTGCTACCACCCTGCCCAACTCTCCACCACTCTGGTTAATTTCCATGTTTGGAGTGTGTAGTCTTCTCCTCTTGGCTGCAGATTGGTTACTGACTGTTCTGCTCTTGAGTCCCATTGGCCAACAGGTAGAGAGCACTCCACAGGTGCAGGTGATCAAGCATAATTACCGAAAATTGCCAGGCTGTATTTAAATAATTTGATAAAACTCAAACACTGAAATGTAGTAAAGACCCATCATCATAAAAAACAAGACATAAACAAAGCAAATAAATGTGTATATATATATATATATATATTTGTGTGTAGTGTGCAATATCTACTTTGTCAAATAGTCAAAAAGGTGAAGTACCACCCACCTGTCCACATTTTGCTGTTAATTGCAGTACTTAGCTTCAGCAAGAGACGTGTGGATTGCTGGACCCAACAATTTGATTACATGTAAGCAAAGGCATTCATATTTAAATGAGGAAGAGGAGCAGCGCTGATGTGCATCCCTATGTCTGTGATTGTGATGGTCAGATCAGGCTGGAGGGGTTATAAAAATTATCATATAGTTTATTGCAGATGGGATTGGGGTGGATGATATATGTTTTTAATGAGGAAAATTAACAACATTGACCAGGGACACCTGTCCTGGGGTATTCCTGCTGGCACCGTCCCTGGTCAATTGTGTGCATGACCATACCATTCTTTGTCCAAGTCCAGATGAGGGCTGTTGTTACATGTTACTCAGTTCTCACGTTTGTGGCTGATTAAAAAGGGTACACAAGGATCATAACAGACAAATTCATTTAAAAAAAAATCATTTAAAAAATATCATCTTCGCTGGGGGAAGTTGTTTGTTTTCTTATTAAGCTCTTGGCAACAATATCTAAGTCAATAATGGTGCATATATAAGGTCGCAGCCTGACATAGACTGAGAAGACTTACTCAGCTGTTGTAACATCCATGTGCAGATAGAGTAGGTCTTTGAGTGACGATGCAAACAATTTAAGGATAATAACTTCTTTTGGTTTCTTTATACGGTAATTGACAATTGCAAGTCAGTACTGTCTCATAAAATACAGGCCTTTATGCAGTCTCTTTCTGTCACATTTAAATTCAGCATCTAACTTCTTCCCCATGGAGTAAGAAGGAGCCCCCTCCCCTCATGCTGCCTACGTATGTTTGTGAAACTCATTGTGAAACAGAGGTCACAGAGACCTGAACAAAGTTTGATATTGTCCATTCTCTCAGACAGTGTTGACTGCTATTTTTAATAACCCAAAGTCGAAATACCACAAAATTTATTAACATCAAACTGTCAGCATAATTACTAAAAGAGTTAAACCGTATGTCAATGTAACAAGAGCAAAACAAGTCATTTTCTTTTTCCTTTGGCAAAAAACCCCCCGATCAATATCAATATCAATATCAATCAGCCTTCATATGATAATCCTAAACGTTGCCTACATGCACATCAACTAAATGCTACTTTTTTTTTCTGCAGGAATACTCTCTTTAGGACTATGTTTTATGTTTTCTTCAAGGGGGATATTTGATTCTTCAGGAGATCATTACAGGAAGAGCTAATTTTCATTGATTTTTTTCACTTAAGGGTTCAACGGAAGTCTGAATTAAGCACATCTAAATAAGACTGAAAAACCATCCATGGTTAAGCCCCCTCATTACCTGATTGAGTAAAAATAATCTAGGTTAGCATTCTGTGGACCACTCTCCTCCTACACACACATACACATGCACACAATAGATCACACACACCCACTATCTGGAGCTGTCTGATGAGGATTAGTAATTGAAAGGCTGAGGCGTGGGAACCACTTCTTCTCCCAGTTTTTTCATGGTGAAATCAGGTCTCCTGAGGGAAATGACATCAGTGCAGTTCAAAGAATGATAGAAACAATGGATATGCTGCTCAGGGATTTACAGCAGGTAGTTCCATACACTACCACAGGCTGAAAGTGCACCAGGTCTTCACTGATGAGTGCAATGAGACAGTTTTTTTTGTGTGTGTGTGCTAATCCTTATCAATGACAAAGTTGTCCTTGTGATGACCAAAAAAAAAGATAAAAGTGGGAAGCTGACATTCTAAACGCGAATGTCAGCTTCCTATCGCCCTGACAGTGACAATGCTACTGTGCTGATATTTAGCAGTTAATGTATAATGTTTACAATGTTCAGCATTGTTGACTAGTGTGTTAACATGCTAACATTTGAAAGCACTAAACTTGTTAACTTTCTTTTTCATTTTAATATTTATTTGATTGGAATGAATGCCACGGACATAGAGAACTGTACAACAATTTTCCAGTGCAGTGCATCAGAGCATTTGTTGCTATTGCTTCTTTTCCTATGCCCATAGAAGTGCTTTTGAAATAGCAGTCATAAAACAAACATAAAACATGCTCCCAAAATATACAAGTACATGCATATATTCTAATCTAAAACAACATTGTGTTTGGATCAATCTGAAACGCATGTGCATTTCTATTAGTGGGATGGTTTTGTGGAATGGCCTAGATGAATACACAAAACAGAAATATTATCTTTTCTTATGTTGTTGTTGGTGTTGCTGACAACCTTGAAGCTGCTTGGGTGCTTGATAGCATGGAACGTAAGCGACAACTCGTAAGCAGCTGAGCTGGTGATTTTAGGTTGTCAACTGGTATGTTGCGATACTCAAAGAGGCTCAGATATGCATCCTTATGATCAGCTTTGGCCTTTTGTAAGAGTAATTCGGTAAGCTGCGCAGTTTTTTCTGAAAGACCATTGCTCTGGGCATGATGCAGGCTTGTGGTGATATGGGTTAATTTTCATATGCTAGCAAAGGTTTCTCTAAATCTTTGCACTTGTACTGGAGGACATCATCTGATACAACAGTCCCTGGTATGCCATGTCTGGCAAAGGCTGCTTTCAGTTTGTGTATGAAAGCAGAGGCTATTGTGCTGTGCAACTTATCGAACTCAAAGTTCCTGCTGTAATAGTCTACTATTACTATGTAGTTCATGTTGTTCCATGTGAACAAACCTGTCTGCCAGGGCCTTTCTGAGATCCAGTGGCTTATCAGGGCTCTTTAGAGGGTCTATGCTCAAGACAGGTTGGGCACTTTCCAACAAATTCCTCAGTCTGCTTGTTCATACCGACCAAAACAAAATGTCTCTGCCTCTCTGCTTACACCCCATGCCAATGTGAGCTGCATGTTTTCAGAACAACATCTCTGCAGTGCACAGTGAGATAGGGATGATGATTTTCTTATGTTGTTCATCAGAGACAGCTCATCTTGATGATTCCAGTATTCTTTGAGGTTGGTTTGAGGGTCTTGTGAGTCGTCCGGCTTTCTGGATGTTCCCCAGACGGCAACCAACTGCAGTCCCTCCGTACCACATCCTAGGGCACCAGCGAGATAGCCATCGCTTCAGTACAGTTCAGCCTCCACTGGGATGCTACCAGCTCCCACTGTAATGCTGGTCGCATCTAACACAGTTGAATGGGTGCCTGTTCCAGTAACCAGGTTTTCAGCCGCCACACACACCCATGTAGGTGCCCCTGCCTCCATATCTGGCCGCACACAGGTGGCCTTGGTTTTCCCTGCAGGGTTTAAATAGAGCCTTGGTATAGCTGAATGTCACTGGCCGGTAATATCAAGAGGGAGACGAGTAGATCTTGGCAGCATATATTAAGTTGCAGTTTTTGTTCTATATGCACAAATTTGTGCGCAAACTTTGTGAGGAACACTGGAGAATATGGTGTGGCAACCAAAGACAGACATACAAAACTGGTTTTATACAATGTTTTCGGTTGAAGACCAAAATATTTTTTACCATGTGATAGTGCAAGGTTTAAAGCTAATGACTTAAGTCTTTAAGATACATCATGTTAACCATAAATGTCTGCACAAAGTTTTACTTTAATCTGTATCAACAACAGACCATCAGAAAAAACACTGTTACATAATACTTATAACAACTGCACCAGTTTTGTTTTGTTTTTTAAATTGGTAGCATTGTAGCAGGCTAAACTTGATTATTAAACATAGTAAACCTACGAAACATCAGCATGTTTGTATTGTCTCTGGAAGCATGTTTGCTTAATTGTAGCATTTTGCTAATTTCCCTTAGCCTAAGAACAAACTCACACAGTTGCAAACATCGCTTCAGACTTTTTTTAAATAAACAATCCCAGTTACACAATACTAATAACTCTGACTTAATATTTTAAAATTCCTAGTTCTTCTGTAATTGTGTGATAAAGCTACAAAAGTGAAGACAAAATGACTTTACACATGTGGTGCAATATTGACATTTTGCAGCTTGTCTTCATATCACCTTTATGTGGCCTTGGTCAGCTCTTCTTTGACTTCACTGAGTCAAATCAATCGGGCTCTTTACCCAACTTATTTACCTCCACAGTTTCCTCATCCCCTCCACTACACTTTTTTCTCCTCAGATTCTTCATTTTTTTTGTTTCTGCCTGACCTTTTACCTGCATTTCATCTACAGATAGAAGATCAATATAATCCTTTTGACAATCAGTCCATTTTAGCATAAACACCACAACACCTATATCTGGGTTTGTGCAGAAATAATTAGAAAAAAAAGCAATATGCTGTTGATTTAGCTACAGTTTCATGTGAGAGCTATTTCTTGAAAGAACAACTGTGCAGAGCATCTCAACCAAGGCCATCGTAGCCCGGGCGACGCGCATTTACCCTCACTGGCTTAGCTGCCCCTCTGGAGGATCTTTTCTTCTTCCTTTTTTAGCTGTTGTGGCTGCATAAATATGAGTTGCCCATAATTTCAGAAATAATACCAAATTAAATTGCCATATAACCCGAACTTGTATTACTTTTTGATTGTCGCTGTGGGACACAGTTGGAGATGGGAATGGCCTAGAGCAGAGAAAAAACAAACAAACACATGGGCACTGACAGTGACACTGTTGTGAGGGCACTGGGTGTGTATTTTGACGTAGTAGAAATGATTAACGGTGAATGATATAACTAGTGGGACGCCCCATGAATAAACATCTCCACATAAGCTTCTGAACAATGTGCAGCATAGCAATGCAACTTAGCTTAACATTAAAGCATGCTACATGCAAGACAGCTCTTCAGCTCTGTTATGACCATTAGATTAGGTGTGACTGTTAAATCATGCTGGTAAAGATTAGATAATGTTTACAGTCAGTATGAAGCCATTTTTGGCTTGAGACAAGTTCTAGCTTGAGACATAAGCCGTTAGGTAACGTTATAGTCTTGACCTTGCTTCAGTCGGGTTTTGATAAAATTTTAAGCAACAAGCAAATGTAGCTGATAGAAGCTGCCTTATTTAAAATTATGAGATGATATTGCGTAAAGTTCCAGTTGGTTAAAATGTAGCCTAATGCATTTTTTTGAATCTATTGTTAATTTTGGGTTCTTACAGTAGGCTGAAATGGAAAGAGTGGAGATTCCCACACAGACAGACAGACAGAGAGGGAGCGAGCTGGGGAAGGTAGCAAAGGGTGGATCTCTGCAGAGCTGGCAAAGCATTATGTTAGAAATGTCAAGCAAACATTTCCTAGATAATTAACTACTGTGAAGTAGATCTATTTCCTTTTTTTTTTTCAAAGTTGAAAGTTGGCTGATAACTACCTAAAACGAAAATTCTATCAATATATACACGTGATAAATACTTCATTATATTTATACTATTACATACTAAATACCCTATTATATCTGTGCATATAATTGTGAATGACTTTCATCTTTAACATAATGCTTTGCAGAGGTCAGATAACACAATATCAGTTTAGTAATAACCCTAGTGGGAAGACGTAGGGCATAGGGTAGGCTTGGAAATGATCACTGAGCATCAGGTGCAACAGTTGATCGTTTTATCTCACATAGTGTGTCATGATGGATGGCAACCTATGACTTCATGACAGAAAGACTAGCATGTTTGATCTTTTGTTTACCTTCTACGATGGCTAGTCAGTAATAGTAGCAGTCAGTGGCAAGCACTTCACTAGAGTGGCCATGATTGCCACTATCTTTTTTCATTCTGTTATCTCGAGATCACAAAATAATCATCTTATTATCATGGAAGAATGTGGAAAATGAATGTGTTATCACAGGATAACAAGGCTCGTGATAACAGGATAACAAAGTCTGTTTTCAAAAAAAAAAGGTTGTTCCCTCTTTACTAATAATTTTTATCAGAGATCAGGACTGGCGCTGAAAAGTGGCCACGTGGAGATGCTGTGGGGGTCACACAGTGAGACAGGTAAGTTTCACGGAAAACCGCATGGCCATCTCTGCCATTATTATAATATCTAGACTCTGTTTGAGCAGCTGCCAGCTGATACAGAGATGGGAGTTGGTCAACATCTTTCATTATCATAAACATGCGTTTTCCTTATGATCCTTACAAAGCAGTTGTCTGCTCTATCTGTTATGAATCCTCTCTGACAGTGGCGGTGATCTTGAAATCTTCATTTCTCCATAATTACCCCGTGATCTCAAGACGAAAGTTCATCATCGTGTAACTAGATAAATAAACCCATTTTCATGGGAAAGCGAGTTTTGTTATCTCGTGATTATGCATCGTTACTCTGTGATGATGGGATGATTATTTTGTGACCTCAAGACAACAGATTTAAAAAAGACAATAGCAACAATGACAGCTCTTGGCTTCCATAGTCAGCAAACAAGTAGCCTCTATTTAACAAACTGTCTGTTACTTCAAGATGGTAGGGAGTTTTTTAATATGAGCTCATGTTCTATGTAGTTGAAAGAAAACGCCACAAAATAGACTTTTTTTTTT
>JAQFJA010081825.1:0-10924 GCA_029874485.1 Naso brachycentron
AGCAAATGCTGGACACAGAGAGAACAGCAGCATCCAGCACACAGTGCAGTCTTGTGGAGTCTGCTGGTGATGATGTTCACAGGTGTCTGGATAAAAAAATAAAGTTGAGTCAACTGGCTTTATTAAATTCTGATCTTACAAAATAATGTTATTAGCATTATTATTAGGCTCACTAGTATCTAAATTTAAAAAAAAAACAAAAAAGGTTGAGTCAATTAGCTTCATTTCCTTGCCAAAAACGTTGTTCGAATTTACTTTATCATAACTAATGTGTATTAGTGTGTATATGTATATGTATATCATTGTTCATGTTTACACGAGGTCCGAGATTTATGAAAAATTATGTATAAAACATATTAAACACTTTGTTGATGCATATAATCTTCACCCAATATATTAAACGTGTTGTATGTGCATTGTTTAATCATTATTATACATGGACAGTATATTAAACAATTTTTTGCTGGTTGTAGACCGTTTAGTCAAATTATTTTCTTAACTAAGACCACAGTCAAATGAAGAAATTCAGGCAAAAAGACAATTCAGAGCAGAATACTTACTGTGTGACTGAGTTCCCAATATGATCCTTGTTGTGATGTTGCCATATGTGTAATCATCTATTTTCATTATGTATTTTCCATCCTCCACTCTTGTTCGTTCAGTTCCACAGTAGTAGAGACCCTCATCTGAATCAGTGATGTTCATGATCAGAAGGTCATAGGATTCAGAGGAAGAGTTTCTCACTAATTCAAAATGAGGATATTTTTTATTAAAGCTGGATAAACCAGTTCTGGTTGAGAGGACAACAGAAGACTGGTTCTCATGAGAACAGTTCATGTACCACACTATGTATACTCCAATTGACCGTTTGCAGTCACAGTAGAGAGTGATGTTGTCTCCCGGTCTGACTGTCTGCTCCACCACTGGTCCAGAAATCCAACCATAACTGTAGGAAACAACTCCTGAAATACAGTCATTAAAGCAGTTTGAAATGTGCTCAGGATTTCACTTTACAGCAAATGAGATTCCTGTTCAACAACACAACATTGAGAATAAACGTAAGTATGAATTGTTCTCAAAATGTAACTGAACAATCCAAGTTTTTAATGAAAAGAATTACCTAACAGACAGAACAGAAACACGTGCAGGGCTTCCATTTGTAAAGATAGCTGAGAGTTAAAAAAAAGTGAAACACATGTTACTCACAGATACCATGAACTATGCAAAACTTTCTTTTAAAGGAAGTAGGCAATGATTGGCCAGTCGAGCAGAACATTTTTCCTGTGTTTGTCTCTATGGGTTTGAAGCTCTGTGACATTTGTGGCCATTGATGTTTCCTCTATGAACTCTTGGTAACACATACAACCAGAACAGGTATTACCATTTACACGGTTGCTTTGAGGCAAAGTAGGTAGAGTACTACTTGCTGAAGTGTTTTTTGTAGAATGTGAAGTATAATAGTCAGTGTTATCATATGTATGTAATATGATGATTTTGACTGATAGGCTATGTGTCAAAAGTAGACAAGAAGAATCAGAAGAATCTCTCACAAAATACTTAGAGTCCAATCATTACTATTATATTGTTAGATTCATTCAAAATTAGAAACTTATTAATATTCAGCTGGTTTCCATTATGAATGACTGAATAGAAATAGTCTTAAGCCTTTGGACACTGACGTGTCATTTTCGGTTGTAATCACAAGGGCACTCCCTTCCAGTTACAAGGACTTAGAAGAGGGAAATTTTCAGTATTTACCAAAAAGAAATATTCTTTTGCTAAGGGAACATTTAAAACCTGACTGAGACATTGTTTTCTGGTTGGTTATGATTGTAGTTCATGACACTGTGGATTGTAAACTAACCTGAATCTGTCATTTCTTGCCCATGTTGTAGTGGAATAACTGTGTCTTTATATAACACAGTGCCCATATAAAATACGTACAGGCTGGTTCCTTGATGTACAACAGTATTGCTGCTTGCAGCTTTATCAAGAATCACTCATCCAAACAATTTCTTAGTCAACACCGCTCTTTGCTGACAGCTTAAGAAGGCTCAGTACGTTTCAGGTTTCTTCTGTCAAAAAGAAGTGCAGTTTCTAAACTGCAGCCTTTCAGAGGCCTGTTGCAGACAGAGGTGAAAACTTGCTGCATTAACTGATTCAAAGCTTTATTGAGTGAATTCTGAACAATAAAACTTTAGTATGTTTGCATGAAGCTCTGCAGAGACATGAGGGGCTGTTTGTCATTGTGGGTTTTTGTTGCGAGCTGTTAGCAAGGTGGTCAAGGTTACCGAAACACTGCATTGTCTCAGAAACTGTGTGGCAGGGCCTATCTAAATAAAACAAAACAAAGAAACAAGCAAACAAACAAAGGTAAGAACATTTTAAAAATGTGACTATCCTTGGTTTTTTAAAAATCTCTCTAAAACAAAAGTGATTACTCTGACTTTCATTCTTTGTTGCAGGATCAGCTCCAACACAACAAATACTTAAAGCTTTATCGCACTCCACAGCTGAAGGGGCCGGAGTTGGTGGCTAACACCAGAGAAAAACAGGAAATTGTCTGAAAACATCAATCTAACAGCTCGCATGTCTTTATGAAACCTGACCTTAACCTCAACTATTGAGCTGTATCCAACTACAAAAAACACATCACATTCAGTATTACATTTTTGTTTGTTTATTTGTTTGTTTTTACAGATTGTCAATTTCTAATGTTCTGCTTTTGGTGTAAAAAAAAAGATACACAAGGTGCATTCATTGTATATATATATATATATATATGTATATATATAAAGAACTAAAATTCACAGCGGCTCATTACTCTGTATGAATGGAGCAATCTAAATGAGAATCAAGCAAACAAACAGTGTAAGCAGAATCAACAACACTGTATGTAGGCTACTGAAGTAAAAAATAACATCCTTACTTCACTGATGCAACAAATAAAGCTTTTTCTTACAACATTTCCATTAATACTGTTATGAGAATTGATTAAAAACAGTGATAGAATCAACAGTCTTTATCCCTACAAATCAGTTAAACAATTCATTATCAATCATCATTATGCAATCTATTTTGTTTGCTCTTTTATTTTAGAGCCTCTACATCCTTGAAGTATTGATGGCAGAATAGGTGCTGAAGTCAGAGATCTGGGTTCTCTTCTTCTTTGGTCTCTGGGATGCCTGACGGATTTCCAGTGCAGCGTAACAAACATCGTCCTCCTATGATTTGATCATTTTAGTTTAGAAACAGAATCAATGGTGCCATGATTTATTATATTAGCAATACTTACCTGGTTTAGTCCTGTGTGACCTCCAGTTTCAGGTTTTTGCAGATCAATTTCAGATTCTTTGGCTGCAAAAATAAATACAGATTAATACGGTAAATCCAAACTCAGAGAAGAAATAAGAAGAAGAGTCTTTCCTGAATCCAGGTTTCTTCACATTTAATGAATTTTATGGGACTATTATTCAGAATATCTCTGACATTAACACAACAACATTAAAAAATAAGATATGAGATAGTTACCTTTTGTACTACAGAGGCAGTAAACCAAAAGTGAGGAGAGTAGAGAGGAGAGGAGAGCAAATGCTGGACACAGAGAGAACAGCAGCATCCAGCACACAGTGCAGTCTTGTGGAGTCTGCTGGTGATGATGTTCACAGGTGTCTGGATAAAAAAATAAAGTTGAGTCAACTGGCTTTATTAAATTCTGATCTTACAAAATAATGTTATTAGCAAGAATTAAATTGACTATTTCATTTAAATTCAATCCAGATACGTTTTTTTAGCAAACTCAAGAGCAGAAAATTTATTGAGCAGAAAAATATATCCATCATTGTCATTATAATATGTTTGGCCAGAACCAATGCTCAGAGTTTTCCATGGAGTTCTTCTCCTGCTTTGTTGACAGACTTTTCTTAATTTTGGTCCCATTGCAGAATTACCTTTGAAGAAATACCAATTCTTGTTTGAGAACTGGCTCTAGTTAATTAGATTTTTAACATGATTCAGCAGAACTGAATAATGTGAAATGTTTGACCCTTTTTGATCCTGTGCTCTGATGTATTTTTTATATAAATTTACTCCAAAACTATGTTTAAAATACATATTAAAAACATTTCCTCATATTTTGTCATTTTTATTTTTTACTTTTTCATAAGTCAATGCTATCAGCCACCTTTTACGATATTTTTCTTCTGATGGTGCAGTTTCAAAAACACAACATTTTTCACATTTTCCTAAAAAAAAGAAAAAAAGAAAAAAAGATTTTGAAACAGACAAGAATTCTACCTGACAGTTACGATATTATATCATCTCTTATTCCAATAATCAAATCATAGCTGATAAAGCTAATAATATGATGCCAGATTGCTTTCATGACCTCATGCACTGACGGTAACATAGCTGTTACCATCAACTCTTTACATTTTCTTATTAAACAACAGTCTCTGCAGTCAAAGGCTTTGGGTTCTATAAAAGCTTTTATTTTTGTCCCAACTATTCAGTTTATTTTGCATGATTGAGGGAATGTGCAAAGTGCAAAATGATCTTTAATAGCCAAAATATGATTGAAAGATTTTTTGATTTTCTTCAAGATTTTTTTTTTCTACTGAAGTAATAACAATGTCAGTGATGTGAGCTGTGGTTGGACAGAGTTATGAGATATTAAATCATTCAGTCTTTCTTACCCAAAGCAGTGCATAAAGTACAAACTGTGAACCTAAATAACAGAATTGTGAAATTGTACATTATCTTGTTAATCGGCCATAACAAGTATGCAAATGTTGGTGTTCTTAACTGCTGAGAAAAATAATTGTGAATTGTGTCATTGAGGATCATTATTCATGTTTGCAGATGACATACAAGGCTTCAATTACATGAGGTTAATGGATTTATCAAGAATTCTTTATAAAGACTATTTCACTATTTTGTCCATGCATATAATCTCCACAAACGGTTCTGAATATATTGTACCTGCATTGTTTATTCATTATACGTGCATAGAATCCTTTGTACTGTATGGTCATTTAGTAAATATATGTACTGCACAGTCAAGTAATTCAGGAAAAAAACCCAACACAATTCTGAGCAGAATACTTACTGAGTGACTGAGTTCCTAATGTGATCCTTGTCGTGATGTTGCCATATTTGTTATCATATGCATGATTAATGCATTTTTTATCGTCCACGACTCTTGTCTGTTCAGTTCCACAGTAGTAGAGACCCTCATCTGAATCAGTGATGTTCATGATCAGCAGGTCATAGGAGTCAGAGGAAGAGTTTTTCACAAATTCAAAACGAGGGAAAATCCTCAGAGAATATTCGTTATCTCTGCTCAATGCAACAGATCTTACTCCAAGAACAAGAGAGGGCTGTTTCTCATGAGAGCAGTTCCTGTACCACACTATGAATTCTCCTTGAGACAATTTGCAGTCACAGTAGAGAGTGATGTTGTCTCCTGCTCTGACTGTCTCCTCCACCACTGGTCCAGAAATCCAACCATGACTGTAAAAAACAACTCCTGGAATACAAACATTCATAAAAGCAGTTTGAAATGTGCTCAGGATTTTCCGTAAAAGCAGGAGCAGGTCCGTGCTCAACACAACATTGAGAGTATTCTCTGATATACATTGTTCTCAAAATTGAAACTAACATTTGTACTTAAATCACAAATATCTGATACAATAATTACCCAAAAGACTGATCAGGAGAATGTGCAGCGCTTCCATTTGTGACGGTGGGTGAGAGTGAAAAGACAGTGAAACACGTTACTCACATTCAACTGCAAGGACTTTTCCATCAAAGGAAGTATAGGCGGTGTCTGGGTGGTCAAGTGGAACATTTTCTTCTGTGCTTACTTTCTGTTGGTGTGAAGTTTTGTGAGATTTCTAGTCATTGGTGTTTCTTGCATGAACTCTTGATTACACATGCAATCAGATAAACTTTCACCATTTACATGATTGCTTTGAGGCATCATAGCTAAAGTGTCTTTGTAGAATATGAATTGTAAATGGTAAAGGCTATCGTATGTATTAAGTAAGAAAATGATTTTGATAGTCTTTCTGTCAAAAGTAGACAATCTTCAGAACCATCAATAAATTCAAAATACTTAAAGACTTCGCGCATTACTATAATGTAAATTGACTTCCTTATATGGGCATGGCAGCTTGTGCACACAGGGCTGTGCCTGTCCCCTCCCCTGCTCTGCTCAGACACAGCTGCGCTCTGATCTCTGCTTCAGGGATTACTATCAGCACTTTGCTCTAGATGGCTCCAATAAAGTGTTTTTTTCCCTTCCTTCAGCTGAACAAAGGACAGTTAACTTTGTTAAACTTTCTTAAAGAGGCAAGCACCAGACCAAAGTTGATAGCGTTCCTGTTTCTTGTGGACTTATTCCGTGTGGATTTATTTACTTCTTCAACAAGCAGAGTGAGAGTGAGACGCACAAGCTGTAAGTGAAATTTTATCAGTGTTGTGTTTATTTTGTGTCAGTAAAGGGGTTGTGAGTACAGCAGAGTGCAGGGCATAAGGGAAGGGGGAGGAGTAACTGACACAGACAGTTTTAAGGGAATGCAGAGAATACAAGGAAGAGAAAGAGCATGAATCTCAGTTTTCTGAAGATCCACAGACTTTACTGTTCAGTCAGTTGTGTCTAGCTGCTCTATAGGAGTCCAACATCAGACCTTAAGATGAGTATAATATGTCTTCTTTAGGAAGGATCAGTAAGTTTTAGGTTCTGTTTAAGTGAGCTGCAGTTAATAAGTTGAAGCCTTTTAAAGGCCCGCTGCAGACGAAGGTGAAGGCATGCTCGACACATTCAGCAGAGCCCTGAAGCCCCCTCTTGTGGGTCCACAGCAACGCATCCGTGAGTTAGATTAGAGAATTAGATAAATGATAAGGAGAAATGTCGAGAAAGAAAATGAAACAGAGACTAACTAAGGGTGTCTGTCTCCACAGTATTCAAGCAAAAGTTATTTATCACTTTTGTTAAACATTCAAATAAATGAATGAATAAATAAATAAATAAATAAATAGATATGTAAAGTTTATTTATGACATTCAGGATTTCCTGTGCTGAGTTGTCAGCTTTCTGCTGGTTTCCTGGTTGTCCTTTATTTCTGCACCATGTTCCCTAAATGCACACCAATATGTCTGTGAAAATTCTCATTAATCAGATACAAATTTACAAAAACATTTTGATAATGTAGTATTAATCGCCAAATTCATTTTGTTGAAAATACGACAGGTCTGTTGTTTTAGAGAGATTTATCCTTTAATCTGATGAAATGTTTTGGAAGTGGGTTTCTTTGCATAGATGGTTTAAGGCTGTTCATCAGCTTGAAATGTACTCCTACTGTGCTGCAGTAAAAAAAAAAATTTAAAAAAAAAGTTTGTTCTGTGCCAGTCAGTCAAATGGTCATCACTCAGTCAATCATACAATTGTTCTCAGCTCTCCACTTGTATCGCCTTTATTTCTAAAATAAGAGTGCACTATCATTTAAGATAACTTAAGCCAAGTATGCCTTGTGTTTGCAATATAATTATCAAGAACAGTGACCATGAAGCCTTACACTAACACTAGTTACACAGTCAAGTAATCTGTTACCTCAGTCTGCCTGTAGGAGGGGCTGTTTCTCAATGATAATCTGACCATATGGGCAACACAGTTGTGTTTGATGTAAACTTAATAACCACTCTGTGTTGTGCTGTAATATCTTGGAGGCAGAAATTCATGGTGTAACTTTTTTTTTTCTTTTTTTATGCCCATGAACGTATCCATTACATCCATTACATTACTATCATCATAAATGTAATTCTTATAGTGAAATTGACACCAACACAACAAATATTGTATACATATATATGTATATACATATATATATATATATATACACAGAGAGAGAGAGAGAGAGAGAGAGAGAGAGAGAGAGTTAATATTCACCTCTCTCAATCACACTACACACACAATCCAAATCACATCGTCTCATCTTAGTCTTTGTTTGCCAGTTTTGATCGTCCTTCTTTTTATACTATCTCTTACTGCTGCTTTTTTTTTTTTTACTCCGGTTTATTGAACATATAAAAAATAAGTACAGGCTGACAGAACTAAGTTTTAGTTTTTGGAAAATTTCGGTCAGGGTGAAGAAAATTGAAGAAGGGTGGAAAACTGAGTTTTTGGTCTGTAACTACAGAGTGAGCACCACTATCTTCAAAATAAAGTGACAAAAAGTACAGTAAGTACATTGGATTCAACTATAACCAGTCAATCATTACTTAGCAACTTTTGGACAGTATTGCCTAAAATCCATCCTCCCCCCTGGCCACAACTTTGCTCATATAACTGATGATTGTTCAGGTCATCATTTAAAACATCAATGAAATCAGCTGGATAGAATAAATTCGGGAAAATCAGTTACTGTTTGTGTCATATCAAGTAAAGTATTGCTAATACAAGTTCTTGTTGACACTAACACAATTGTTCTGTTTCTGCTCAGAGAAAAATACAGCCCCATGATTTCTCAAAGAAAGTAAAAAATCCAATGTCTTCTACAAAACCCATCATTGTAAATAAAGCTAAAAGCAGTTTTAAATTCAAAGATCTTCAAGATGTTTTTGCCCTGTTTCTCTTCTCCACCTAGGAAAAGCTTTCCCTCAAAGTACATGGTCAAAACCAAAAGCTTGTTACTTTTTGGCAACAGAATCCATCACCTAAATTAAGACATTAACATGTAGAACTTTGTCAGTTCGTTTGGACAGTTTGGTGTCAGTTTCTTTTCAAGGTCTTTTTGATTTGCTAGTTCATATCTCCACTAGAGGTCAGGAGAATTTCACCTGGAGCTAATGTGGCAAACAGCATCTTTTCACTGTTTTTCCCAGAAAATGAATGAATGAATGAAAAATAGATAAATAAATAAATAAATAAGTTTTGAAGTTATTGTTTTCAGTATACCAATCCTCAGTGTTGTTTAAATTGCATGTTAATATATGTATGCATGGACAAAAATAAGGACTAGAATAAGTCAAAAGTGAATTTTTATTCAATTAATTAAACAATTTTCCAAAAATACCACAAGCAACAAACCACATACCTTTAGCATTGGCATCATGACACAGTGGGAAATCACACACACACACACACACACACACTGCGTATCTCTCTGCAAACAAATAACACTTATACATATTGCAATCAGAGCTGACCTTATCTTACAGTGACACATGTGGTCGTTGACATGACATAGGTTTACAAATTAAGTGAATATCTAAATGTATCTGAGGTGACCGCAGAGCTGCTGAACACTACAGGTTTGTACTTTCATCTGCAATGTTTTATACAAACAAGTGACCACTGTTTCTTGAACAAACGTTTTGAAACCAATACTTTCAGCGGGTCACTAATCTGCAGCTTTGGTCTGTTTGTATTTTAAAGTCTGCAGCCATTTGAGTGGCTGTGTGACTTTGAGCTTCCTGTGCTTGAACGTGTATCAGCCTTGTGGTGAAGGGTATATGAGCTAGTGGCTAACTTGAGATAAAACAGGAAATTGCCTGAAAACAGCTCTTGTGTCTTGTTGCAGAGATGCAATCAACACTACCTTTATGAAATGTTGTGATTTACACATCTAGAAAAAAGAAAACACATCCACTCTGTGAAGAATGAAAGACTGAAGTGATGCATGGTTAACACAATGTAACTACACATCATACATTTATTTTACACTATCACTACTAAAGAATTCATTATACAGTTTCTTATATTGTATCGTTTGGTTTGTTACATGCTAGTTTGGTGCTTGAATAGATGCTGAAGTCAGAGCTCTGGGTTGTCATAGTTTGCATTTAAGTTTAGTCTGCTTCCTGTTTTATTATTAAGTCTCCTTCTCTGTCATGCTTTGTTCTTGTCTTGATGGAATAATATGACTTATTAATTAATTGCAGATACTTTGCCAATTTAAATTTAAAACATGTTGAAATAAAATCCACGTCATTTAGATATGAGAATGCAAAGAAAAATATTTTTCATCACCTCAGTAAAACTGGCATCTCTGCATGAAACTACATTCAATCAAAGTACATGTACACAGCATTTCGTCTATGAAGTTTCAAACACCGTCTGTACATCCAAATATAGCTTTGGGGGCTTTAGAGCTGCTAAATTCTGACATTGTTGTATCTGGCTGAAAAGCCCCCACCTTAACGGTGAAGGTTTATCCCAGATGAAAACTTGCTTGGTTAAGTGATTCAAAGCTTTATTGAGTGAACTATGAGCAATAGGGCTTCAGGATGTTTGCATGAAGCTCTGCAGAGACATGAGAGGCTGTTTGTCATTGTGGGTTTCCTGTGAACTGTTAACAAAGTGGTCAAGGTTACAAAACACTGTATTGTCTCGGAAAGTGTGTGGCAGGGCCTATCTATTAAAAAAATAAAAATAAATGAAAATTAAAAAAGTAAAAAAATAAGAACCTTCAAATGTGGACATCTTCTTTTTTTAACATCTCTCTAAAACAAAATAGATTACTTTGACTTTCATTTTCTGTTGCCTATCAGCTAACAAATACTTAAAGTTCTATTGCACTCTACAGGTGTAGGAGACAGAGTTGTTGGCTAGCACCAGAGAAAAACAGGAAATTGCCTCTAAACATCAATCTAACAGCTCTCGTGTCTTTATGAAATGCTCCAGACTGAATTCAATCAAAAAGTGACCTTGAATTGTGAACAAAAACATTAAATACATTTCATATTTTGAGGCTTTTGCTTGTTTTTGTCTATTTTAATGGCTCATCAATTTCTAATGTCATTTTGTTGGTATAAGGAAAAAAAGATACATTCTTTTAAAAAAGAACTCAAATTTACAGTGGCTCATGACTGTGTGAACTGAAAAGTCTAAACACTGAAGTACTGAACTGAAGTAACAAATAAC
>JAQFJA010081846.1:0-10921 GCA_029874485.1 Naso brachycentron
ATACACTAACATTAATTTTTAATGATAAACTATCATTTAATACTATTGCCATTAAATTTTTGTTCAGTCTTATAAAGTTTTTTTGTAGAACAATTCATCATTTCGTTTTTAAATAAATACAATCTTGGGAACACAAGCACTGTCCCATGTATGAAAAGCAGAGTAACAGAACAATAATGAGCACAAAGAGCCATTTTTCACACATCAGCCAGCAAGACTGAGATGAAGTCTAATGTCGTAGTAGTTTTGAGCCGAATAAAATGTTTTATACAGCGATAAACATAACGCAACGCGCAGGCAGGACGCATACCAGCTGTAGACAAGTCTAACCATCTGTAAGTATGTTTAATATCTTCAGAAAGCATTTCTATCTTTTATTATTAGTAGTAATATAAAGTATTCTGTGAAATTGTATTCATAGGTTTGGACAATAATTGTGTTAGAAATGAAGCTGTTGTTGGCTCTTTGGCATGGTGAGGATTTTTATGTATTATCCAATATCCTCTGCCCTTCAGAATTCACAGCATTAGGGTTTTGCCAACAGTGATGCACTTTATCTTATTATTACTCTTGTTTCTTATTCCTTTTTTCTTTTTATTGCTGTGTGTGAGTTGACCTGTGTGTGAATACCTGCTGCACTATGTGCCTTTAAAGTGATTTTACGTCTGGATGAAAATCTGCCTTTGATCCAGTTGTCTGACAAGTTCAAACTATTCATTGCAAGAATGAATTAAACTGTTTTTACAGACAAATTGTTGAGCTCACTGCTCTTTCTGCGTCCTGACTCTTCATAAAACTTATTATAAATTAAGTAAGGGATAATCAACAAGGGGGTATGCGTTAAATGGTTTTTAGGCACGACGTGGAGGCAAAGAACCACCCAACATGAAGCAGAGGATGGTGACTCAAAACCATTTAACGCATACAGACAAGTTGATTATCCCGCTTATACCATGGTCAACAATTTAAAATGAAAGCATTCACAAAGTTCTGGTGAATGTTCTGCACTCAAAATCATATTTTTATGTGATTTGCGGTCAATCTATAAAGTTTATAACAAACAATAATTTAGTTTCCCTGGCAACACCTGAGGATTTGATTAATACCTGGAACGATCATTGCAATCCAAAACAATTCTCATGTAATGAAACTGTAGTTCACTCCAGTAAACAGGACGGATAGATGTGACTTAGTAACGGGAGATGAAGTAGTCCGCTCAGCTCATTGAACCGGCTGCTAGCCAGAGAGCTAACATTATGCTAGCGAGGTTCAAAGTCAGCGGCATTGCATAGACAAACAGCAGGTTAAATATAACTTGACATTATGTTACAGAGCAAGTCTACCTCACTAACCAGTCATGTCATTGTCCCCGAATCAATAAAAATGTTCAGAAACGATTGTCTCCATCAGGAGTAGAGGTGAACAGGACTGAGATGAGTAGTGATCAGTAAGTTCTAATAGACAGTGTAACAGGGCTGTAGAGGGGAATAAACACATGTAGACTCAGTTACCAACCTTTTTAAACTCCAGCACAGGGGTTACTCACCTACTGATGACTTTTTCATATCAGACAGTTCAGCCATCAGACACTTTGTTCACCAACTTAATTTTACCTCTCAACAAGTGGAGGCTACTTCTTGCAGCTTGTGTGTTACACATGCCTCCCTGTGATGTTCAGATAAAAAATGTGTTTTCCCTTCCGGTGATAAGTTTATCAAGATGACAACTTGCTGTGCTTGTCGCGTTTAGCCTACATGTTGCTATGGTTACATGCTGGGTAGTGGATGAATTTCTAACTGTGATTAAGCTTGTGCTGAGCTACTTGTGCGTTAAACAGCTTTAACGCAGAGCTGTCAGCCAATCAGAAAAGAGTATTCACACAGACCACGGTTTAAACTTTTATAATGCATGCTAGAGTTGTGCAGACCCACATCTGTTAGCAGCCCTATGTGACAACAGAGAGATGACAAAATGCAGATCTAAGTTCTGGCCACAGGGAGCCCAAATAGGTGTGTCAGTCCTTTTTGGTGATTTAGTGAACATAAATGCAGGTGCATCAGTGATGCAGTTATGACCAATCAGATCAGCTCCTGTCATTCCCTTTAAGACCACTGTGATGCTACACCGTGTTGTTAATTTCAGCTGAAAAAGGAGCAATAGGTGCTCTTGCCCACTAACGCCATGAAAATAGTGCTCCGCTGGCTACGCTGCAATTTAGACCTGATTTGGGATGATGAGAGGTGTAGCGAAAGTTCACCACAAAAATGACACCAAAACTGCACTATGACAGCCCATCTTTGCCAACCCACCCTCTGATATGCTGCTCCACCTAGCTCGGCAGGGAAACTAGCCATGCACCTTGCACAAAATTACAAATGCGCCTGGACCTGCATCTAGACCACCGCCATGAATATAGAGCCCTTACCCCTTAATTCCACCAGATGCGTTGTGTCTACGCTCCGGTACTGCAGTGGAGCTGATTTGTTTCAGTTCTAGTCAATGTGTGTGCTTCCACCAGCTGCGGCTGCGTTGCGTTCCAACTCCATCACAGCTCTGGCGATCCAGAGCCCTCCGCAGCAGATACACAGGACTTCAGTTTTTGCCAGATGACGGAGCACTATGCAGCAATTCAGCACAGAGTAGATCATGCGGGACAGGAAGTCAAGCACAGAAACAAAATTAAACATCTGGTTGATTTTCAGAATAAGGAAGACTCTGTGATATATTACACTAACAAAACATCATAATGGGAGGTACCAGGCCTGAAGTCAACAGATCAGAGGTTTTCAGAAACTGTGATCACATGGGATATTTTAATTACTGCGAAATCCCTTGCGACTCCAGCTGTTTGCCATGCTGCGCTTTAAAACGCAGCTGGTGGCTGTTGACAGACAACGGAAAACGGAGCGGACACGCAACGCAGCCGTTCCGCAACACACCTGCATCCAGTGGAATCCCGGGGATAATGTCTAACCAACAGTCTTTTCTTAAAATGGACAAGCATGTGTGGATGTCTTTCTAAGCTTAAAGAAAGCAAATCATAGCTTTCTAAAAAACTAAAGTCATGTGTTAGAAAAGCAGGTGAACTCTGCACGTCAGAATTGATGTAAAGGATTCCTTATACATCTGTATTTGATGCCAAAGGGTGTACCAAAGCAGTGATATTTGACAAGTAGGAACAAGAATGTCTTGGCATAGCCTCAACATCCCCTGTCCTCAGAATGAGTTTATTTAGCCTTCAACAACACAAGAATTCTCCTCTTGTTATTGACTTTGTGTGTGTGCAACATGAACCACGTTTCTCAAATAGAGCATCCTTTTACTCCTCATGATGTAGTTGAGTTCACCTGGAGGGGAGAGGATGAATTGGACTTCTTTTTTCCGAAACCTGTCTGCTCCAATTATTTTCAGCAATTGACGTATATCTTTGATTTTTCTACCTATATGGGAAGTATTTCCTTCTCTTTGAAAATCATGTGACTCCTTTACAGAAGGTGGTAATAGAGATCCTGCCGCACTTCCTCACAGGCACAAATTCTGCAATCTTTGGTAAACAACCGACTCAGGTCTTTTCTCGAGTCGCCCAGTTTAAAGTCTAGACGAACAGAGCCAATTGCAGCACTATTTCAGCTTTCTCATGAGTTACAACTGATACAGCTTCTGTTTTAGACAACAAGACAGTCCACGCAGTCCTTTATGTCGCACTGTTGAAAACATTTGACACTGTTGTTTGTTCAAAAGTTATATAATGGTTTGGACAGAAAGACTTGGAACTTGGTTAGGAATCATTTGTCTGAGAGCAGTGAGTGTGTGAAGATAGGAAATGCACGTATGAGTTTCTGGCTGGCTGAAGGTTTTATTTTTGATCCAGCCTCAATGCCTCTGTGTCATCCGTGGCCAGAGCAACAACATTTTCTGTTGCTGCTTCGTCCGTCACCCTGCCCTTTATCTGTCCCTTGAAAACTTCTGAATGCGATATCTCAATAGTACCTTGAGGGAATTTCTTTTAACTAAGAATGAACTTTCACTTGGACTCAAGGATGACCTAATTAGATTTTGGTGGTCAGAGGTCACTAGGATCTCATAAAACACCTTTTTTGGTCATAACTCAAGAAGTCACACAGTTATTATGACAATAATTGACCATAATGTCTAAAAGCATAAAGTTAGGAACTCAGTATCTTTTTGCTTAGAAGGTGGCCACGAATGTGACTGAAATTGAAGGGTTGTCAGAGTCAAACAACCATGATGATATTGTGTCCTCTTGTGTACTGGTGAGGGGAAAACACCAGGAACGCACCGCATGAAACCATGGAAAAAACACTGAAGACGATTAAGAGAAAATGCTAGAGCACTACAGAACGAGACAGAACAATCTGACAGTCTGGTGTTGTTCTGCACTTTAAAGGAGCTATACAAAATGTATTCACCACAAGTGGTCACAATCCCGTATCAGCTTTACACCAAAACAACCCTGCGTGTCAGCCACACCTCCAATTTCCCCTGGCACTACACCTTCCCCACCCCCTGTTCTCAGCAGCTCTCTGCTCAGAAGAGGAGAGAGGCTTGCTAGTGGTTAGCATTAGCTCGGCTGTCTACCACATCTCCTTGATGATAATTTGATGTTATTTCAACACAATATAACAAACGTATATGTAATTATTTAACAGTTTACAATGTTAGCCAAGCTAATAGCTGGCACTAGCTCCAGCCAGACCTGTAGCCTCCTTCTTGGGCAAGATTGGCCAGAGCCCTGCTCGCGTATAGCGTTAGCTCTGCTGTCCCCCACAGCTACTCGGTGACAATGTGACAATGTGACCTTATTTAAAGTGAAATAATATCTATTTGTCTCTTTACACAATAAATAATGGGGTCAGAATCTCATTCACAACACAATATAGGAGTGTTTGTGTGATTTTTGAACAGATTGTGATGTTAGCCTTCCCATCCATCTGTCTGTAAAGTTAGCCGGGTCTGGGTTAAATAAGCTTGGCTGCTCCTCACTCACTGTGGTGTTTTATAAAGGGAGTGGGGGCCAACGGTTCCAAAGTACACATCATCAGTACGCCACTAGTTCTTTAGATAGCAAAATATATTTCTCCTGAATTCTAATAGGGCTGAATTTTGTAATTAGCTCCTTTAATGTTGTAACTTCCTTTCTATCTTTTAATAGATTTACCATTTAAACTATGACCCTCTTTTAGTTGGTTGAATCAAAATAACCTTTTTAAGATCCCCTCTGTCAGAAATGTTTTATGTGTCACAATCTAATTTCTTCTTAACAGCAATACTGTTTAAAGTCATATAATCACTGAATGAATTGGGTCAGTAATTTGGTTTGAGGCTTTGAGAAGTGATGAGTTTTCTAGAGGGCTGCATCATTTCTGTTTCTGCTTTTTTTTAATCTCATATTAAAGTTCAAGATGCAAGATTAATTTAGTCTGGAAAACAATGTGTTTTTCTGTTTGTGTTTAGCTTTAAAGTTTGTTGACTTAAGTTGTTTCATCTGCTTTAAGGCTAGTTAATATTTTTGGTGTTGCATTTTTCTGTTTCAACAAACTCCAAGATCCAACTGAACATATTTTTAAAACCTTTTCAATTTTTCAGACATGGTGAATGATGTGTCTTTAATCACGTCTTCTCTGTGGGAACAAGTTCTCTCAAACAGGAAGTGATTAACCTTGTAAATCCAGCAGAAGAAACTTAAACAAACAGAAGCGTTTCCTGCTCAAATACAAACACACAAACTGAAACTTTATTTTTATCTTCAAACACTTCCTGTTTGTCAGATCTCAGAACAACTTCATTTTGTATGTTTACATCAACAAGCTGCACAAGCGATTTAACAAGAAAAGGACTGTGAGGAGAGACAAGCTGCTCTTATTTTGAAATGACAGCTCTGTTACTCTGTTACATTAAATATTTATAATGTCATAAAATAACTTTTTTAAATTGCTGCAAATAGAAAAAATAATATCAGTAATTTAATCTTGATAAGTTTGAAAACTGTTAATTACATGAAGACTATTCGTCTGATTCATAGGGTTAGGAAGTGATGATGATGATGATGATGATGATGTTCAGGTCTTAGGGCTCTGTCGGGACCTCTGGCGGTACTCTGGCAGGTGATGAAGGATCCAGGCAGCTGGAGTCAACATGGCCACCGCAAACACAGACATGACGAAGAAACTTTGCTGCCAGAGACAGGAAATGACCAATTAAACCTTTTTCTTTTTTTCACAACCAATCAGAGCAGGGAGCCATCTGAAACACCACAAAACATCAGGCTAAGGAATGGAAATAGATCAAAATTAAAAGCAAAGATGCAAGACGCACTTATGGCTTTACTGGTCTTGACTTTGGTCTTTAGTCTTCAGTCTGGCCTGCATCTCTTACAGTTTACCTGACTCTCACAGACTGACATTAAAAATACACAAAGATAAAATGAGATTGTTTCTCAGGAATCTAACTCTTCATTTTTGTCTTTCTTTTTTCAACTGTAATGAATCGTAAAATGTGTGCCTGTGTCCACGAAAATTGACATACTGTGTGTGAAATACTAAGCATTAATGAAAGCTGTGGTTCCAGTATGATTGCCATTTTACTGACAAACTGCACTGAACAAACTAAAGATGTTCTCTCTTCATAAAAACTAAAATCACTTAATCATCTGAAATCTATTGGTTTCACTCTCCGGATGTCATCAGTCACATTAAACTAGTTAAATCCTTTGATCATATAATATCTCACATCACTTAATACAGCTGTCACAGTTTATAGAAGTTTATTATATCAAGTCATCCTGGATGTTTGTGCTGCTGTACCTGGTTTACACATCTGGACTGAAACCACGTTTGATCTGTTTTCTGTGTTTTAAACCTCGGAGACTCAGCTCATTTCTGTTTCAGTTATCAGTAAGTCGGCAAGTTAATTATGTAGTACTTATCTGATGAATTAGTTCATCGTTTAGTTAGTCATTTATTCAATTCGTCAGTTGGTTAGCTGGTTAATTGTTTAGCGAACCAGGTAGAAGGTTAGTCGGTTCAAATCTCAGAGACTCACCCCGGCTCCGATCTTATTTCGAGGAGGTTTGCTGTAGATCATCTTCTTTGTCCCCTTCAGGGTTTCTTTGGGACGAGTCAGAGTCGACACTGAAACATTTCCCATCCTCCTCATGATAGCGCTCGCCATGGTCACATTAAGCAGCACCTGCTCACTGAGCAGCACCCGATGGACTGCTGAGTTTGCTGGTTTTGTTGATGAGGATGTGTTCACCTCGAGCTCCACTGACAGACTGAAACTGGAATCTGAAAGACTGGAGGAGGAAGAACAGGAGGAGCACAAGGGGAGGAGGAAGAGGAGGCCGTGCCGAGGTCCCAGCAGCCTGCTGAGACAGACAGTTGACGAACATTAGCTGAGAGACAGACGTCCTGCAGCAGATCGCAGCTGAAGTGCTGTTGAGCAACTAAGAGTTTAACTGCTGCAGAAGAACAAATCATGAAGAGGGATCACAAGTTATAAAAGTTTTGAAATGAGCGTATCAACAGTCAGAAAACAGTCTGTCAGCAATCAGAGCAGCTCAACAATACGACTGATTAGATTTCCTCTACAGAAAAAAACAGCTGATGGAAGAGAAGAAAAGAGCTGATGAGGATGAATGATGTGATGGAAGATGAAGGCTTAATGTGATGTTTGATGTACGGAAACAGACCTGCTGGTTACACACACACACACACACACGCATTTATTAAATTAGACATTGTGTGCTTTCATGTCTGGTTTTCTAAAGAAATTATGTTGAATACAAAATCAGTTGCTTTAATGTTGCATAAGAGTGAATGTTGCCAACCTCTTCTGTGTAAAACTTCAAATCCTGCAACCTTTACTGATGACTGATTGGCTACTTTGGTTATTGTTATTAAGTTAATTATCAATCATTGGTCTAAATTGAGCATCATTTTATTTATTAGACTGAATTAATAAATTGGCTATTGTTTTCCCTTTAAGGCTGGTGCACCAAGATGGTTTAAATATTAGTTAAGTCCTGTTTCTTTGATATATAAAGTATTTCTGATAGCCAAAATTATTAAGTTGAGACACCGTGATCCCCAACACAAGAAATCAAAAATATGGCTATTATTCCACACAGTGGCAGAGGAAAACCTTCCCTTGCCCTGAATGGCGGTGAGCAAATGGAGACGGCTAACCAGCTTAGCGTCTTTTTCTGCCATTTTGAGAAGTGCTTCAAGTTAAGAGACACATCATCTCACGATCACAGTATCACAGCATTTTGCATCTATTGCACATGCACCTTGAGAAACCAAAGGCTCACATTAAGATTTTATTTGTGGAAATTTCATCCGCTTTTAACTCCATGTGCAGAATTTTCATATGACGCTGGCTTCAATCTCCTTGATTGTTGATTTTCTCAGCTGTAGAACCTGCAGGTCAAAGCAGGTGGGTCACTCTCTGAATCACTCTCTGAACCCCACGGCTGTGCGTTATCTTCTCTGTTGTTCATTTCATTAACTTCGTCACAAGCACTTTTTCTAACAGGCACTTCATTGAGTATGTGGATGATACTGCCTTTAGCCTCCTCTATGATGAGGAAGAGGAACATGGGCCAGTTCTTCACTTTTTTCTCAACTGGTTTTGAGAGGTCAAACCTTCTTCTTAGTACTTCTAAAACAAAGGAAACGTGCGTTGATTTTAGAAAGGCACAATCCCCCAGCGCTACTCTTATAAATGCAATGCTTTTGCAATCAGAGAACAAGTACCTTGGTATTGTGCTTGATCACAAGCCTAAATGGGACATGTGGACTGACTGATGAAATGCTAAATCCCAACAAAGAATCTTCTTTTTAAGGTGATTGTTATCCTTTGACGTTGGCAGCAGAATGCTAAATGTTTGACTGTGCTTTTATTGAAAGCATTCTTTCCTTCGGCATCATCTGTTGGTTTGGCAACGTCACTGAGGCACAGAAAAAGATTGTAAGGAGAACCATGACAACGTTCAGTAAATGTTTGGGCGTTACATTGCCAAGTTTAGAATTCATCTACAGCTCAGATTGCTAAAAAAGACGAACACTGTGGGTGACCAGAGACCAGACCTCACGATAGTTGTGTACAGAACCACAGCTTCCCACTTTGGGGATATTGATTCTGAGCAAACAAGGGCCATTTCACATATACGGTGTTTCGAGCGACCCAAACGAGTTCTGTGGCTGAGTGCAGTGTGGTCCCAGAACTCGATCCAATCCATCCATCATCCATTCAGGTGTGGACCCAAACAGCCATACC
This sequence comes from Naso brachycentron, assembly GCA_029874485.1. NCBI lineage: Eukaryota > Metazoa > Chordata > Actinopteri > Acanthuriformes > Acanthuridae > Naso > Naso brachycentron. Next base: position 9,301 of record JAQFJA010081846.1, read on the forward strand.
AACCCTGTTAAAACAGTACCTTTTCTAGGAATTGTGCATTTTTGGACTAAACCAGCTCCTGTAGCCAACTGTGCTGTGCGTCACGGGCTGAGGATGACTTTGTAAACAAACAGCAGTTTGCTGTGACACAAGCATGAATTGAAGGTTGACCTGGAGCAGTGACAAAATACGTTACCTTCTACTTTGGGGGCTTTTTGGGCCTTTATTTCTTGGGTAGGACAGCTAAAGAGTCGACAGGAAACTGGAGAGAGAGGGAATGACATGCAACAACGGGCCACAGGTGGAATTGAACCCGTGGCGGCTGCGGCGAGGACATAGTCTCTGTATATGGGGCACCTGCTCTATCGACTAAGCCACCAGGCGGCCCAAAACTTGTTAAAGTTAATAAGGATTTGTTGTTTGACTGAGCTGTTCCATCGGTTGTAAAGTATTTTGATGGCATTCAGAAAATTATCACCATGCAAATTCTATTACCCTCAACATGAAAACATACTCAGTAGTATCGAATGCCTGATAGAAGTTTAAGGCTGGATTACATCAACAATGTGTGAAACAGATTCAACCCACTTGAGTTTTGTGATGATGATACATTTTAATGTCAAGATACCGGTTAACCAATGTCACGACCCGGCTCTGAAGCCATGACAAAACAAGAGGGAGACGCAAGATGAAGTCAAACTGATTTATTTAACGAATCGTCATGAACAACATGAGGTGTGATTGTCAGTGAGGTCTGTGGTGAGGATGCATGTGTAAATGAGTGTATAATGTATGTGTGTATAGTGCGAGAACAAAAGACAAACGTGCGGGTGGCAGGGTTGAGGAGGGAAATAAAGAGGAGGACTGCCGGACAGGCAGGGTTTAAGTATGTTGGAGACACCGGGCCCATGTGCTTCCAATGTAGCTGTCCTCATCCCCCTGTACCTGCTACACCAGAAAGAAACACACAAGTTAACAAACCAGGGGACTGTCACAACCAAGGAAACTGTTTTGGAGCTGAATAGGAGGATTAGGCTGACTGTCAAACATGCTAGCTTTCTTTTTCATCATGCTGTTGTTGTTTTTTATTGTCTGTGATTTAACCATATTGTTCCAATAATTTGGCCAACAAGTTTTTTCTCAAAGGAGGAAAAATTTGAGTTTCTCTGCTGAATCATCACAAGTACCATTAAGCTAACAACGTTTTAGCTAGCTAACAACATTTTAGCTAGTGTTTTTTTAGCTAGCTAGTGACCAAGTAACGTTTGTTTCAGAAAAGCAGCCATTTGAACAGTTAACGTCCCCGCCCACCACTCCATTTTACTCATGGCTCTTTCATGCTTACAAGGTCCGGGCAGCATGCAGATTATTCATATAATCATTTCAGTTTTGATATGCAAGCCTGTCCCTATTGATTAAACTCAGTTTAAATTCAATTTAAAGAAATAAATTTACTCAACCAAGATTAGTTTTAAATTATGCAACAGAGCTGTATTTAATTTTTAACTCTGGATTAACTCATTTTAAACCTAGTTTTACTAAACTTTGATTAGAGCTATTAGATGATTAATCCTTGTTGGTGGAATCCAGCCTATAAAAAGTACAAACTCTCATCCAGTATCAGGTGGTTGACTTAAGTATA
>JAQFJA010081867.1:0-10918 GCA_029874485.1 Naso brachycentron
CACAGTACGGATTGCCCAGTGTGAGTGCACCCAAAGTACTGACAGTAATCCCTGAAGCAGAGAGCAGAGCACAGCACTGTCTGAGCAGAGCGGGGGAAGGGTCAGCGCTGTGTGTATGAGCTGGCATGCCCATATAAGGAAGTCCAGCACACTTTAATGTCACTAGTGAAGCACAGTTAAAAAAAAACAAAAAAACAACTGTGCAGAGCCAACTGAAAAGGCCTGCAGGGCTCACTTCCAAAAGCACGTACACCATTGTGTGACACTATGGCATCGTTTAACATGAGTAGCTGACATTGTGCACAACACCTGAGCTATTTCAATCAATAAACAAATCTAAAATGAGTCCAGTGGTTCAGCAAAGCCGTCTTAGAATTAACATGTCACATATGTTTTAAAATTACATGCCTGCGACAAGTAATCACTTCCTGAAATTCTGTTTTGAGGGAATGAAACGTTTCACTCATGTACCGAGTCCTTAAAATGAAAAAGACTTATTTCGTTAAGTCCGTTTCTTAATGTGAAAAATGACATTGACTAGTTTAACAATGACAGCAGGTGCTTTTTATCAAACATCCAACTGTTTCCTTTGTCATCTTGAGTTATTGCAGAGACTTCTCCCTGCAGTGCAAGTTCAGTTCAGTTCAGTTCAGTAGTCTTTGCTAATGTGTGTGAGTTTACTCATGCTTGAAACTGTTTTACTCTTCCATGTTGGAACCTTCTCCTTTGCGTGACACCATGAGGGCCTGTTTTCTTTCTTGCCAATGTCCAGTGAGGCTGCACAGTAGTTGCCAGGACTCTGAATGCTCCCTCCCGTTTGGTTCAGTTTCCACTGTGCTTGGCTGCCCCTCACTGACAAGGCGATGGAAAGGTCCACACTGGCAAACTTTTGAGAACATCAGCATCTGTCAATGAGAAAGGAAACAGGTACTCTTTTATATGTCTTTGGCCTAAACATGGCTCCGCTTACTGTCAGGAGAATTTCCTCAAGGCACGTGACAAATTCAAGGAGGATCGATGGTTTCACTTGTAGGGATGGACGAGGCCGTCAGACCTCTGCTACCAGAACAGTTTTTCTTGCCTGGAGATGAGAAAGATCAAAGACATGAGTAGAAAAGAGAAGCCGTCTTCCCTCCTGCTTACTGAGCAAATGCAGAGAGCTCTATCTCTCTGAAGGATGATTAGATTGTGCAGCACTCTGTCATCTGAGTAAATACAAGTTACCATAGTGACCTGCATGGAATCTTGTGTTTTTGTGAGACTGGAGCTGTTTTTCAGATGGTTTGAGGATTGGGAGGTTGTAGGCGTTTTGCATGTTTATTGACCTGAGTTAACCTTTGCTCACCACAGTGATGCAGAGCATCGCTTCAGGCTCTAGATATGGTATGAAACCATGAAGAACAAATGCAACTGTGGCAGGTTTCACCCATTTTAAAACTGTCTAACCACAGAGGTTTTGTGGCTGTCAGAGTAATACCACTCTGGTCGTAAGATGCAATCAAACTCTGCTCTTCAGTGTTCCTTTCGTGTGATCCCTAAGGAAAGTTTGTCTGGAAAGTTTGGTGTTTTGAATGTGGTGCCTTCAATATTATCACAAATGAAACACATTAGTTTAGCGTTAAGAGATGGCAGCTACATAAACAAGCACTTGCCAGTCCAGGCAGATTTCATTAGCCAGATGTTTTGAAAAACTACTTGGTGTGAGAAAACTTTGATTTGTGTAAGCCACTCGATCCATACTGTGGTTGCGCAACTCTCAACAGAGAAAAAGCTAAAACTAGGTTGCTTACTTCAGAAAATACGTTTTTCCTTCAGAACATTAATTTAAGCCTTTTTTGAAAAGAAATTTTAACATCTTTTGGATGCCGTCTGATGAGATGTATGATAATATGATGAGCATATGGTGACATGATATATGATATGTATATTCCATTTGCAAGCATATGTGTGAGACATCATGATCATATACACTATAGTTTAAATACTGTGTTTTATATGTTGGGTCACACAGAGGTTGCCTCTGGGCCAGATATGGCTCACGGGCCACCAAATAAACAAGGTTGGATTTGAAATAGTAAAGAAATCAAGTGCATTTTTTATTTATTTTTTGTTTCTGACCAAAATCAGGTAGCTTGAAAAGAAAGAATCACTGACTGAAGTTGTTGCTGCATTGCGTGGTCCAGTTTCCACGACTGATTGTATTGGTGTGAATAATTTGTGTTTCTGTTTCTGTTTATGTGAGTGTGTCCTTTTCCACCAATTATTTAGCTGATTTAAACGGAAAAACTGTGTTTGTCTTTCTAACACTTTGCCATAAGAATTAATACTATACTGCCAGAATGTATTTATATTTAACACTTAAATTGCCTCATTAGAAGTCCAAAGCAGGAAATAAACCAAAACCAACCATCAGGGGCAGCGTAAACATTCAGTGTGCCCTCAGATGCGTCTGTAAACTCATCCAAGCTTTATCTTCTGACACTGTACATGTGTATTTGTGGCACATTTCAATGTAATATAGCAGAAAAAGGAAACGTTGGTTTCCTGCCACATGGAGATGATTGGCAGAGGAAGTCGTCCTTCACAAGCTGATAAGAGCTGCTAAATGTTGACATTCACTCTAGAAACTACTGAGCTCAATACAAAAGTGAACTTCTTCACCTACTGTCTTTCCATCACTGCACTCCAAGCAGAGTTTCTAATTTGTTTATTGTTAAACTACGAGGTCCAGTCAGAGATTATGATAATGTTGTTCCATGTCAGCTGGATACGTTTGGAGAAAAGTAATTGCCAACATGTTCTCTATATTAACTTTATAAGTTTTTATTGTGTCAGAACTGTGTTTTCAACTTATTGCCCTCAAGTGAAATAAAGTGTTGATGCAGGTTTAACTTTCCTATTGTATTTACATCTTCCAACAGATGGCCTTTAAGTTAGAAAAGCAAGTTTAAGCCATTTATTTGCTCAGCCCTCTCATATGAGCATCCTTGAGTGAAAGCCCTTAAACCCCAACTACGCCAGTGAAACTGCTAAACAGATCAGACAGTGTTTGTACCATGCAGCTAAGCATTTCGCGTAAAGCATTCCACTTTCCCATCAAATATGAGTGTGAACAGGCATTCCTGACAAAGAAAGCATTGCTCCCAGTGAACTTGATTAGATACAGACTAAAAAAAATGTTAAAAATACTCATACAAACACATAAGAGTACCATGTTCTGTTTGTGGCTGTACTGACTGTGCATGTTTATAAAATCTCATTTGGGCTAGAAATAATAATTATCATTTAAGGGTGTCATAGTGTGCATATAGCTTGAAATAAGCAAGTGATTTAGCAACATAAATGTTTAGATAAAGGTTTCTCTATAATGTAAAAATAAACACAACTCTTTTTTTCTGCACTCAGTTGTTCTAATCATTGATTTGATTACCAGTCATCCCTTTGCCAGCTGTAAAACAAGTTCTGCCTGTATTTATGACACCAAGCTCATCTGTGATTTCCTTTTTCCTTAATGACCTTCACATTTGTCTCACATGAGTGCAGCCACGTGTGAAGATTTTGTTTGGAAACGTGTTGCGGTCATTCTGCAGAAGTGATTAAAGGATCTGGAGGTAATACAGCATCTTTTTTTTTAAAGTTTTCTATGTGGTACTAAATACTAACACTGTTGTGTTATTCAAATTGTGTTTTTTTTATACAAATTAAAGTGAGTCAATGGTATTTTTTCCAAGCGTTTGCAATTTACTATATTTCTTTCAAAGCAATTTTATTTTAATCGGGCAGAAATAGAATATTATTTCTACTGTAATTATGTGGCTTTTTTATTCAATTTGCCTTCTTTCCTGCTGTGAAAATACATTATAAAATTTTGATTTAATCAGGTGAGTTTAAATAATGCCAACAATAATCATAAAATCTATGTTCTCACAGAGTGATCAGTCAGGAATGAGATGTAGACAGAGATTTAATGAGGTTCAACTTTTGCTGATCACCGTTCTTTCGAAGTACTCATCTGTGTGTCTGCACACAAGCAGCAATATTATCGGAAGGTTTTCTCAGCTTACAAATAAAAATTCATGTGTGAAACCCGACATAAATATTACAGAGGAGGAGACATGCAGAAGACATAAACGGGAACATCATCAAGTGTCATTAAAGTATGAAGCCACAGCAGCCACAGGCTCTGAGCGAGGCCTTTATGGACCAGCCTGTAAAATGTGTGCTGTGTCAAACACATTACAGCACACTGTGTGCCGATTTCGTTTATAGGCTCATCAACAAATGTTACACTAAAGCAAAATGACACTGATATTTTTTCCTTACTTTATAACCAAAATGCTGTAATTCATAAAACGGTCCGTAGTCTAGTCTATGTAATAATTTCAGACTAAACAGGCGGTTCTGACTGCTCAGAGAGAGCAGTAATATGTATTTTCTCCTCCTTTCCAAATCCATTTTATCATTTAACAACCTTTCAGTTGGTGATGATCTTGACACATTCACAGAGAATCCCCCTGATACTGAAGTGAAGGCTTTCCAAAGCTGCTCATCATTCTGTTCTCTGCCAAAAAATTTTAAAGCAAAAAAACTACTGTTTTGTCAAAAGTTGCTGGAAAAGAGTGTTGCTGAATTTTTCCCAGTCATCAAGGTCTTGTTTTTGGTTGTAGACACCTTAAAACATTAGACATCTCATCCGAGAAACTTATTGAGATGTAACTGACTGGCTGGGCAAGGCCATTCATACTGTCAGTTCTTTGTGCTTCTGACCAGTGGTATACTCAAACTGCTTTAGGGGCAGGGGCAAAAAAATTATAAAGGGCCCCAGTCGTATGCAGTGGGACACCAAGAGAACAATTTGTCACATTTTATCCACTGGAGATGCACCTGAGAGGGCACTTAATCATTTTTATCTCCTATAGGAGCATCCATTAACACACTTCTGCTGTTTTTTCAAACATTAGGGGCACCAGGAGGACAACTGCCTCCCCTACCACCCCCCTTGAGTCTATCACTGCTCCTGACTGTTATAACTACCGTGGTAATAGTCACTAGAGTCACCTAAGGCTAAGTGTAAACAGCTGTCATTGGAGGTGTTATGTACTTCATCTCAGTGTGACAACAGTCTCCAACACAAGTAATGTTAGCAACTTTGAATGTAGTAGCTTTAGTTATCCTCAGTGTCTCTGAAAAAGAACTGAAAATTGGTGAAGTAGTCCTTTAAGCAGCTAACATACCAGTTTCCCTGTACAAACCTGCTGTTGCAGCCACAAAAACCAGCCAAGGAAAGTCTTATTCTGTGCAGCAAACAAAATGTAAGACCATATTTAATTTTGGTATTGGGAAAGGACAGGTTCCAGGCCCACTGACCTGTGAGTCCCTCTTTCAGCAGCTAATCAGCCTCGGTATTCTGTTAAAATCCAATGTGAAGCTTCTGTTGAATTTGGTGGGTTTTCAGGAAAGGAATAATACAAAGGAAGAATATAATATGGTGTCTTTGATTCAATATATTATGTCTGGAATGTGTTGAGTTGTTGCTTTTTATCAACAAGACGACATCTTTTTCAGATGTCCTCTTAACGTCAGTTGCAGCTGCCAGAGGACAGCTCCCGACAGGTCAGGATGAAAGTTTAGATGACATCTTTTTTAGACATTTCCTCAGCTTCAGTTACAGATGTCCAGAGAACAGCTCTAACTGGCCAAAATGAAAGTCTGGACGACATCATTTGTAAACGTCCTGATAACGTCAATAACAGACGTCTGGAGGACAGCTCCCTATAGTTCAGAATTAAAGCTAGACAAAGTTATTTTTAAGGCCATTACACACCAAGGGCGATTTTTTTCACAGGATTAATTCGGATGAAAATATACTTTTTTGAACTGCTGTTTGTGTTATTAGTAAATTCACACGGTGTGCAAATGTTACATGGCGAAAAAGCAGACCTTTCATTTTTCGGATCGAGGTCGATTTTTCCAAACATTCACCCTGCAAACAAACACATCAGCTAAGCACGATGGCTGTGCAAAGTATCCGCCGGTATCCCACAGTAAACAGTGTTGTTTGACAAACAACGCACAGATTTTAAAGTCAATGATCTAAGACAACATATGGCAGAGGATCACCGATCATTTGGGCTTTGTAAATGGTGGTTAACGTTACCTTATGTAGTTTACTTTTGGATAAGGTAACATCAGCTAACATGTGTTAATGTGTGGGAGGCTCTGTTAACTTTTTATCAAATCCTATGGCTTACACCCGCCCGCTGTTAATGCCTGTGACGTGTGGTGTCGTATTTTTACTCAATATTTTCTTTTTGATGGCTGATAAGTTCTACTATGTTTTCTGCTATGTTTTAATATTGTATTTGTAACACGTGAGCCCACTTTTCTCTCTGCAGAGTGAGCCTTCAAAACTCTTTCACAAATTCGTTTATCCGTGTTTCTGTTGCAAATACATGTCGCTGCCGATGTGAAGAGTTTTGATCCGAACCTTTCGCGTCTGAACAATTCACATTTTCCTGTTGTTTATTTGTGATGCTCCTGGTGTGTAACGGCCATTAGACATCCCCTCATCATCAATTACATTGAGAGGGTAGCTGTTCAGAATGAAAGTTCAGACCACATCAACATAAATCAGATTCTTCAGATTTAGATTCTTTAATGAGCACACAGCAAGGCTGGTGAAATTCATTTACAGTACAGCGTTTTTACAGAGTTGATTCCAACACAGAACAACAGATAAACCACAGTATACAATATACACAGACATACCACAATATACAGTATACACAGACAATATACATCACACAGCACAAAACAACAGTATTGTTTGGCTCTTAAACATACTGGACAGCAGTTCAAATTAAAAGATTTATCCCAACACCCATTTGCAAATGAGGCCAAAGCCAGTTTGTTTGAAAAATTCGATTAAGTGTGATGAAAGCCGGAGTTATAAAATATACGTAAACATGTCAGTCCAACTGAATGTGTACTGAGTCGAGTACCTCAAAGTTGGACAAACACACCTAGGTGATGCAGTGAAAGTCCATCTGCTGCATGTGTAGTGAGCATGGGCACCCTGAGGCTTGCGAGAAGGTGGTGCACAGCAAGTGTAAAGAAACAGGGCACTCGTTTGAGCAATGTCCCATAGGCAGAAAGCGTAACCTCTATGAAGATTCAAACCACCTTTTCAGAGACTGCCTAAAATCTTTTGCCAACAAACTAAAGAGCCAAAAAAAGACGAGAAAAGCAAACGGAGAATGGAAACGCAAACCCAGAAAATGATGGCCAAGTAACTGAACAAATGCTAACTGACAAACTGGAGCCAAAAAACTCAAATCTCCCTCCAGTTCCTGTGATTAGAGGGAGATTTGAATTCCAAGTGAAGTCCAAGAGGTTCTTTGACTAATTGTTGTTTAAAAAACCTGTACTGCACATCCACAGACATCCAAAACAGGTCAGACGTTCTGAACTTCCACAAATGTGCAATAATTCTAGATGATTGAATATTTAACCTTAGCCGCATGTCCATAAATGTTTAGAAACGGTCCCAGTCAGACATTCAGATACTAACCCTGTTTTGAACTTCCATAATGTTCAAAAGGTTCTCTAACTGGATGGTTAAATGTTTAACCTTAACTGTACGTCCACAGACATCTAATACAGGTCCAAGTCAGACGTTCAGGCACTGAACTTGTTCTGGACATCCATGGATGTCCAAGAGGTTCTATAGGCCTAATTAGAAATTTAAAAACTTGAACGTTCCAGTCGGACATTTAAATACTGAACCTGTCTTGAACGTCAGTAGACGTCCAAGAGATCCTCTAACTTGACATTCAAATATTTAACCTTTACTGCACGTCCACAGACGTCAAAAACAGATTCCAGTCGGACATTCAGTTACTGAACCTGTTCTGAACGTCCACCAGATGTACAAAAGTTGGTCTGGACCGATAGACGTTAAACAGACGTGATCTGAGTGTCTTCCAGACATCACATGTTTGCTGAGCTGGCTAATACCTGTGACGGATTAGAGGGGAAGGAAGTGTGGTAAGAAGCTTGAGCCGATAATTTGTTTTTGTTGTGACTCAGCATGACACTCAGCACAACAGTGTATGGAAGATTGTCTGTTTTGTATGTTAATTTTGTGCATCTGTAGTTGGTACTAATGTGATAATTATTGATAATAGGGATCATCAGTTGCTCTCAAGTCTAAACAAAAACACAACATAGGGAATGTAGAGAGCAGTCGCTCTGATCTCTGCCAGAGGGAACAATGGTCACTTTGTGTTTGTGTTCAGCTCGGCCAGCCTCGCTGTGTTTCTATGGTCACCTGCAGTTCCTGTCTGTAGGCATTCCTGGCATTCTGATGTCTGAAGTTGACATGATAAAACATCTGAATTACACAAGAGTTTGGCAAATATTTTTCTATTTATGTCGAAGGTGACAATTACTGCACCTGAAGGAGTCTTACAGACAGGTGTGTTGGATCATTAAACTCCCGCTGCCAAGCTGGAGACTTTTCATATTTCATATTCCTAGTTTGGACTTCATTAAACCTGCAATATAAGACTGACCCAACAGATGTAGGAAGTGGGGAGCAAAAGTCACACTCAGACTTTTCCAAATTTAAAAAAAAAAAAACATCACATGCCCTTCTAGTCACTGTATTTCATACAGTTTTCATTTACATGTTTTAGAACTGTGTATTTTCAAAAAGGGAAGAAAAAAACATATACATTGTGTGTGGTGTGTGGCTAGCACTGTTGCCTCACAGCAAGAAGGTCCTTGGTTTGAATCCAGGTCCTTTTGCCCATCAGCAAGAAGGTCCCGGGTTCAATACCTGGATGGGGTAGGACCTTTCTGTATGGAGTTTGCGTGTTCTCCCCATGTCTGCATGGGTTCCCACCGCGTGCTACGGCTTCCTCCCTCATTCCAAAGACATGCAGGTTAATTGGTGGCTCTAAATTGCCCGTAGGTGTGAATGTGAGCACGAATGGTTGTTTGTTCTATATGTCAGCCCTGCGATGAACTGGCGACTTGTCCAGGGTGTACCCCACCCCAGTGTCAGCTGGGATTGGCTCCAGCCCCCCTGCAACCCTGCAAAAGATAATAAATTACGGATAATGAATAAAAGAATGTGTCACCATCTAGCCTTAAAGTTCTGATATACGGATTTTTGTTTTTTATCACCCAGCCCGAACACTAACCACTTCAAACGCTGTTGTGTATTAACATTCTTTATCTCAGAAGTTAGTCTCTAGCACGGTTTTTCCAGTAACATCACACACATCATAAAAGATGGCAAGTTATGATTTGTCGGGAAACGATTTGTAGTCTGTCATGTCTCTTGGTCCATTAACTGTAGGATTTAATTGCTTAATCTGAGGGAGTTTTGGTCATAACAGCTAATAATACTGTGTTGTCTAAATCCGGCGTAAGAAGCAGAAACAGGCAGATTTTTATGCGTAGAGAAGTATTGCTGTATGCTGCCAAGTCTACACAAATACAATCTTAATCTTCTCTCATATCAGTGGTAACACAGTGGGGTTCAAACAGAGCCATAAATTTACCAAACACACAAAAAGAACAATTTGACTTGAGCCTAAAGAAACAAAAAGCGCCTGATTTAATGTTTCTGACAGCTTTACATCTGCATACAAACACAACATATTTCTGTGGTTAGGGAGGAAGTTCATCTCACCCAGAGGGGACACATCTCACTGACATCCATTATGTCATTTCACGGCCAATATCAGCTGATACTGTGTATCAGTCTAAGACATTCACACGGAGACGGTGCAGCCTGTGTCTCGGGTTGTCGTGACATAATTGATGCATTCCTTTCATCGCTTCCTGCCTACTTGATGAAAATGACGTTGCTGTCATTCCTCAGCACAGTTAACTAAGGGCTTGGGGAGAAAAAACCTGCCCATATAAGGTGAAGACCCAAAAAGCTGTCTCATGGATGTTGCTCAGCTGAAACAGCTTTTACCCGGAGGAACTTGGACAAACCTGTATTTGTCCTTTATCGTAGCAGAAAGTATGACTGTGCTGTAAAGTTGTTCATGCTCTTGTGTTAGTCTCAATGTGATTAGCAGGAGTTTAGAGAGTCAGTAGATGAAAACACGACCTGAGATGAAAAAGGAGACTTTCCCTGTGAGAAGGAAAGCACTCATTCTGATTTAAGTTCGGATATTTTGCTTTTTCATCATCCATATTATTATTACTTCCTACTATAAAGCAGTTTAGAAACCCTTAAATTAACCAAATAATGAACAACAAATCCAATGTTGAGTGATTCTGTCTTTTGTGTGTTGTGATTAATAAAAACTCAACCACAGTACTTGTTTTTTAACTTTTTCTTCCCCTGCGGTGACTCTGTCAGTGAACCACTCAGAAGCCAGATTCTGGGTAACACAAACCCTCATAAATTTAGCCTACCGTTTGAACTTTATCTGTCAAATTCGATACATACAGTAACTATAACAAGTTCAAACACAGCAGGAATGTAACTGTGCCAATAATGTAAATGTTGTGTATAGCTGAATATTACAGTGATTAATCAATGCGTTTATTCACATTAGTCAAAAGTTTGCTTCTTTACTTAAAAGCTGTAAAATCTGTGAGAGCATTTCCTGTACATGGAAGCATCTTCTCAGGTCACTGGGTTTAGTTAGTGTCAAAGCAGGAGAGGTAAAATTAAACTAAAATGAGGAAACAAGGTCACAGGTGAATCCCCCACACAGCGTTCAGCCGTTATGTCACTGTTTCTCTTCCAGCCGGGGTTCACATTCGCACAGTGATTTCCACACCGGCACCCAGCATGGCGTAATTGGCATAAGCAGTATTTTCCCTGTGAGACAGCAGTCAAACAGTGCTACCTCAAGCATGTAACCAGCTTAACTCTTGGGAAATGATT
>JAQFJA010081925.1:0-10911 GCA_029874485.1 Naso brachycentron
TTATATGTGTGTGTGAATGCTAATTCTGAATTATGTCCCTGATGGCCCCTCATATCTATGTGTGCAGATTCATTACTTGGTTGTACAGAGGGGTATGAGCAAGTTCAACAGAGCTCGGTTTCCTTTGTAAGCCGGCTCAAGAAAACCTAAAACCCCAGCCAGAGGTAACTTTTACCACGACAGAGGATATCGACTTGCTTTGGTAACCCAGGCTGTCTTCTGTAGTTATGTGCGCGTTCTCCAAAAAGTTGGTGTTTGGTGTGTCATGTGACTACTACCCAATCTGACTATCGTGCTGCCTACTTCCGCCTTGGAAAAATTACTACAGGCAAAAGCATCTCTTCATGTGCTAATAATGCAGAGTGGAATATTTGTGGAATATTACTGGCTGTGTAAATTTGTGGCCCACTGAATGTATTTCATTGTTCTCTCATGCTTCCAATGTATTTCTAATGTAACAGCTACACATTCTCCCACTCTTAAACTTTAAACTTGATGCAGCAGATTTAAATACTCAAAAAACTAAAAATAACATAGTTTTAAATACCAAGGAACTGTATTTAGGTCTCATCCTGTCCCACAATGAAGTACATTTTAGCTTTTGAGTCTTTTATTAAAGAGTAACTAAACCCCTTTTTTCAGCTGAAAAACGAGGTTAAGAAATATTCCGTAGTATTTTTGATTGATTCAGGTCCAAATCTTGCCATGTTAGTGCAAATTAACTGACTTCTCCATATTCCGTCATAAATGTGTGTAGCGACTGCCATCTACTGGTTGAAACCCGGCTGCTGCAATGCAGGTGACTCGCTTTCGTCACCAAAGCCCTGCCACCCTGTCTTCACCATGAAACAGTACACACACACTCACTCACACACACCAAGAAACACACACACACACAGCCATAGATTAGTCAAGTCAAAGCTAAATCCATGATCAATCTGAGGTTTTTTTTGGCTACCGTCTGAACCAATCAGCTGATTGACAAGTTGATATGGTGGCGGTGTAGTGCCAAAATAAACAGCTGTCTGGCAGCAAAATAAAACGGTGAAAAAATCTTACATTTTTCATACAGTTGAACGGATGTTGATTTTTTTCTTTTAAGGAAGAATTTATTTCTGAGGATTTAAAGCGTTTTTGTGCTGACCTCAGTTGCACCAGTACGATGCTGACTCAGCTGCTGTGATTTCTCCCCCCTTCTCCTAAAAGTGACACGGCTGCTCTCCCTCTGCAGAAGGCCACAGACTATGCAAAAGTGCCACATACAACCCCACTGCAAAAATACTGAACTATCCCGTTAATTTCATTGCACAACCCATGTGTTGCACAATGATTAATAAATTCCCCTGTAATCTTGTAATTTTGTATTTTATTTCTGCGCTCCTTTTATTTTAAGGACACACTTGATTAACTCTCAGAGCTTAAAATTTTCTGATGATTTATGAGGGATTTTAAATTAAAAAACATGATTTCCTTTAACATTAATTTCCATTTTATTGTTCCTATGATCTATTTCATCCAATATTTAAAGGTTAATGGATTAAGTTGAATGTTCTGGTCAGATTTGTCTTTTTTTGTCCTCAGTTTCTCCTAATTAAGGCAGTCATAGTTATTGCCAGGCAAATTTTAATTAAAGAAAGAAGGAAAGACTTTAAAAGGATTTTTTATAGTGCTCTGACTGTGATTGCCATTTTTATCACACTTATAATAAGGAGAGTGACTAATCTTTACTGTCACGTGCCAAACTTTTTACAATTGACTGAGACATTGAATGAAGCATGGTTTTATTCTTCCATTCTCTCTCTCCCTGTCCATCTTCAGCTTAATTAGAAATGCTCTGTGTGTGTGTGTGTGTGTGTGTGTGTGTGTGCGTGCGTGCCAAAAAGCTGAGCTCTGTCTTGTCTACCTTCAATAGAGAACAGAGTGCCGCCATAAAAGGCGGTGAAGCACAGTGAACCACTGTTTAGCATATGTTTCTCTGTTCATTTGTCTCACGGTGCTGTGAAAAAGTACGAGTCAGAGTAGAGAAAACCCAGAAATCCGTCCATCAGATCTGTGAAAATGAGGAAAACACAGCATTAGAAGTCCAAGCACGACAAGCTGCTGTGCCCAACCGCTTCACCTCTCTGAGCCAGTGGTGAAGTCAAACTGACAACCCCGTGAGGAAATTGACTTCTGGGCTTGAAAGGGAGTTTTTCCTGGCCACTGTCACCTTGTACTTGCTGATGTGGGAATTGTTGCATCTCTGTAAATAATATTATAAAATACCAGAAGTCTAGAATTGCGCTAAAAGAGTACCCTGAGATAACCTCTGTCTTAGCTTGGCACTAAATTAATAAACCTTAATAAACTAACTGGATGGATGAATGAATAAATATCAAATAACAACTCCATTGCAAATTAAAACTCAGAATCCATCTTTAACACACCAAAGTATTTTTATCCATGTTTGTTTTTACTGGTTTTTGTTTCTATCTATCCTTTGTTTTTGTTTTTTTTAATGTATTATTGATTTTAGGTTTTTTTTGTTAGCTCAGTGTAGACATTGTAGACATTAACTTAAAGTTGCAGAAGGTAACTTTTGCAAACAAGCTAGCAAGTTAACATTAGCTGTAGCATGAGACTCGCTGGGAAACAACTTCCCTGCAGCCGTTTACACTGGCCCGTTGTTCATTTCGTTTGTTGCTCTCTCTCTTTTAAGTCCAGTTTGAACTGAGACAAAACAGTTGCAGGGAAAGTTGCAGCGGTGTAAACTGGTCCATCTCAGCTCGAGCTCGAGCTGACTGACGGCGTCTTTCAGAGCACGGTGAGCAAGTCAGCTCGTACCAACGTCACCTGTGGCTAAGAAGGGCTGTGTAGACCGGCCAATCAGGACAGAAAGTACAGAGAGCGTCACTGATTTTTCATTTTTCCATGAAACCTTCGTCCCAGCGGCAAGGAAAACATCTTGGTACAAACAGGGCTCATTGGAGACCAATTTAGCAGCAAATTGTGTCATTTTTCAACCAGCATTACACTGTTTAATCAGGTCATACATCATAATGACATAGTTAAGTCAAAAAGTTCTCTAGTTTCACTTTAAGTTATGTTTTGGTCTTATTCAGAGCGACTCTTTCAGATGTGTGTCAGTGATCTTGATATGTTTTTTTTTGTGAATTACAACCTGAAACTGTTTCTTACTTATTTTTCAGGTTTACTCATTAACTCAAAGACAAGACAAAGACCTTCAGAGTTCAAAATATTATGCAAAACTTTTTCCTTTAACATGTCTGTTTTCTTCATATGTGGAAAAAGGGTCTTTATATTAATCAGCTATTCGGCTCAATTTCCACAGTCACAGACGTAAATTTATCAACCAAAAAGTGCAGTTTGGAATATTTCTGCAGGAAATGGAGCATTCTATACCAACTTTCTCTTTTTAATACTCACAACTACTTGTCATTGCTTTCTTTCATGACTTTCATAACTCTTAAAAAGCTCATATGATGCATCATGAGTTCTGTCGTAACAACACTGTGCGTGTAAAGTCTTTCACTCTGTCTGTAAACACTGATTTACATATGAAACCCAGTCGAAGCCTCACAGAGAAATATTGTGAATAATAATGAGGTCGTCATCATAATTCTACTTTAATGAGAAACTCCTGTTACTCCTGATTGATGGTTTGTCTGTATTGTGTATTTCTGGTGACACACACTTAAAGAACTCTTTAGGTGACATTGTCTTCGACTAACTGATGAAAACGTGACAGAGTGTGAAGGATCTGACCGAACACAGAATCATTTCATGGCCGGACTTTGTCATTTATTTGTTTGAACGGTGAAGCAGTTCAGTGTGGAAGGTTGGAGCTGCTGCGCTGCGTTCACAGCAACATTAAAGAGCTGAAGCTTCCTCACATCAAACTGCTCGTGTGATGCTGCCGTCCGGCGCTTCGGTTGACGTCCACTCTCAGGGGCTCCAGGAAGAGTTCTGACCTGTGACGTCACAAACATGTCATGACTGTGGTG
This sequence comes from Naso brachycentron, assembly GCA_029874485.1. Lineage (NCBI taxonomy): Eukaryota > Metazoa > Chordata > Actinopteri > Acanthuriformes > Acanthuridae > Naso > Naso brachycentron. The sequence continues at coordinate 4,005 of JAQFJA010081925.1, forward strand.
GTGCTGGTCTGCCGTCAGTGTCTGCAGCCTTCACTTCTAAATACCAACTGTGATGTGTTGTCCTGCAGGTGAATTCATGCCTGCGTCAGTCAGTAGCCCCTCTTACACAGCCTGTTCGACACATGTTTAATGTGCCTCTAATGCGTCTCGCTGGTCTGTTTGAACAGCACGGATGTGGGCGGAGAGGTCTGAGCTGCACCACCAATAACTCGTCTTTAGAGGTAGAATCAGAGGTGAGTCAGATGTGGAGCTGAGGTTGAGTGACGCCTGTGTTAATGGGAGACCCGGTCAGCTGCATTTATCTTGACGGAGGAGAAATAAACTCAAAGGGGATTATTGGAGAGCCAAGTCTCTGTGTAAAAACAGCTCACATGACTCAGATGTGTTGCAGCTTATTGGAGTCCAGAAAACGTGAAAGATTTCCTCTGTGATGTTTCGGAAGCAACAGAACATTATTAAATGAGGAGAAATACTTGGACTCCAGCTTGCCACCACAATGTCACTGCTGCAGTTTAAACTGAGCCGAAAGGTTCATCACTGGGGAAACTTTGCTCATTTACTTTCTTACTGACAGATTTTTTTTATGGGCTGACTCAAGAAACTGGTTAGCTTAGCATAGTTTAGCTCAGCTGTCTGTAAATGATTACAGATTCAACAAATGACATAACTGCTTCGCTCGTGATCTTGCAGAAAAAGAGACTTTTCGATCTTCATGCTAAGCTAAGCTAACGGGCTGCTGGCTGTAGTTCAGACACGAGAGAGACATCAACCTTCTTATAAAACTGTCAGGAGGAAACAAATCAATGTGTCTCACAACATGTGGAACTTTTCCTTTAATATGCAGCTTACCTGCTTACTGAGCTGAAACTCAGCAACGCTGCTGTTCAGCTCGTCTGTTTTCAGCCTGACGTCGCTCAGCTCAGGTGACGCAGGAAGAAAAGAGGAGAAAGCAACATGTGATGTTAGTCAGACAACAAAAATAACTTTTGAATGGCTCAATAATTTTATTTTTTTCATATATAAACATGTGTTACACAGAGAATCTAGTTAGTCTACAGCATAACACTCAATAATTTCTGTGTGTAAAGTTGAATGTGAGTCCATTTTGATTACAGGTCAGACATTCACACTCACCTTCTTCGTCCACAGTGAGCAGCAGCAGCTCAGGTGACGCAGGAAGAAAAGAGGAGAAAGCAACATGTGATGTTAGTCAGACAGTCAAACTAATCGTTGGTTCACTCAGTGTTTGATACTTTATGTGAAATCAGGCGTTTCACACAGAATGAAGCTTGTTGACACAAGAGCACAGATGAAATTTTCACACTCACCTTCATCCACTGTGAACAGAAAAGCCTAAATATGGTCAGTAAAACAGAATCATTGAGTTATTGACAAAGTGATATAATATGAGTGAACAGACAGCTGTTCTTATTTTTTCATGGTTTGAAGTGAGCGTGTGTGTTGTTCAGGTGGTCGTCTTTTAAATGCAGCGCTGCTGAGCTGATCCTCAGGTTCATGTTGTTCCAGCCGTCGTGTATAAATAAAGAAATTGAACCAAAAGGCCTCAGAGCGAGACGCTAGCCGGGGAGTCGTCAGCCCGGCCAGACGCGCAGGTTGTCCCTGCAGTCACTGCTCCTGCCAGACGTCGTCATCAGAGCGGAGCGTAGGATTGGACGACCCCGTTTTCTTTTGGCCTCTCAGCATCGACGTTACTGACACAGTTCAAAGGCTGGAAGAAGCCACCTGACGGAACAAAGTGTCAAAAAGTCACATTCTGCACTTTTTAGGCAAAACTTTGTCTGAAAAATTCATTTTCCCAGTTTTAATCCTGTGTCTATGTGTTTAATGTTCATGTATCTCATCCTATATACCACATATTTGTTGAAAAAATCATTTCTGAGTTTTTTAACATCAAAATTAGGTCTTCTGATTTGAAAACATTTTTAATTTTGTGATGACTCGTCCTGCACTTGGAGGCGTTTCTAATTTTTTTGTCCAATGAAAACACTTTCTTCATTTTTTCAAATGATACAGACACAAGCCTACAGTCTCATGCATCAGCTCCATCATCAGAGGAGGGGGACTCAGCATTTCCTGGAGTTAACAGCGGCTGCTATGATCGTGTTTGCTGAACTGTATCAGTTGTGGAAGTCCTTGACACATTAGAAAGCTTAACATCATTGTGTCAGTGTTCACAAAATAAACGGAGGTCCATTAATGTGTCGCACAGCTCAGTGAATAAACACACAGCCCCAGTTAGCTTAGCTAGTATCATAAAGAGAAATGAGAGGTTTCTATCATGAACTGCAGCCGATATAATCATCATTTCTGCACTCTAACAGTTGTTGAAGTCCTGGAAAAGCTGGAAGACTCAATGACATCGTGTCAGTGTTCATAACGTCATCCTGTGGTGTGTATAAAGTCGTGTTGTACTCTGGTTGTACTGCTCCGTGTATTCACACGCAGCAGTATTGTTAGCTGGGGCGGAGGCACAGCGCACATTCAGTCCTATCGACTACTGTGAACATCAATCAATATCTGAGACACGTTCCTACCTAGAGGACCATTTTGCCGGAAACACATCAATGTGCAGAAGCAAATCACACGTGTACATTCTCATTAACACACACTGACTGTGAACTTTGTGCTGCAGCAGCTCCATCAAAGAGAAGTCATCACACACGCTCAAACTGCAACCTTTAAAAGTTCAACCAGAGATCATGTATTTCTGCTTATGACACTGTGATCACATGACAGGAAGAGAGTCATGTGATGCTACAATAACATAAACAGACAGAAAAGCAGCAGCTCTCTGACCTTCTCCATCAGCTCTGTGATGCTGAGCCACCTGAAGCTCCTCCACATCTTCCACAGCAGCAACGTTTCTCTCTTCTGCCCCCTGCTGGTCATCAGGGGGCAGTGGAGGATCGTGGACGGCCCTGTTCATTCAAAGACCGAAAGAGGCCTCCTGAGGAAGAACAAAAACAAAAACAAAAAGGACAACATTCAGCAGGGGGCTTGTAGGATCACAAACAACATCAACACGTACAGTGTTACCATCACTTTAAATCTTTTCAACCTCATTTAAACTTCGTTTTTGAAACAAAAGAAATGAATATATACATAACAATCCCTGGTTTACAATTAATTGTGTAAATTACTGACATATAGCTCCATAATCACTGTTAACTGCAGCAGCAGCAGAATTATTCAGATGTTTCTTTTATGAAAAGACTCCATGAGCTCCTTCACTCTCTGCCCTCAAACCTCATGAAGTAAAAGAATGCAGGTGTTCAATTATAAAGTAATTAAATGTACAAACATGCATTTGAGGCAACAGGATGTCCCTGATAAGTGATATGTTGTTATTATTACACATTATATATCATTAACATGCAAATAGACATCATATATTGCAATGTGATCATGTGTCTTGGTGCAAAATAACACGTGATCATTGCTGTGGCACGGTGGAATGTAAGTAGCTTTACAGCAAAGTAAAACAGTAATACTCGAGTAAAGTACACGAGTAAATGTACTGAGTTACAGTCCACTGCTGCTTCATTCTTCAAGTTGTGAATTCTTTTAATTAATCATGGTGAATAATTACTTAAACAACAGAGCTTCAGCAAAATAACAACAGAACCGTGTGTGCTGGTTTTCTGGTTTCATGCTGCTTCCTCTCCCAGTTTGAGCTGGAAAACACAGAGTGTGAAGGAGAGGAAGACCACATGTCTCTCCTCTTCCTCCAAACTCAAAGATCCAATCAGCAGCATGTGAAGTAAAAGCTCAGAGCACGATGAGTGACACAGCAGCTCCGGCTGTGAGTCCCAACAGTCACACTGCCTGACGATCATCGTTTGCACCGTTAATCACAATAAAAACAAAAACTTAATCGTGGTGAATTTCACTTAAATTATGAAAGTGTCAGTGATGAATAACCTGATCTAATCCTCACTAGTCATGTTAGCGAAGAGTCCACGCTACAACACAAGCTGGACTTACACAACAAAGCAGACTTACTATACAGTATTTTTTAAATTTATCCTTTATTTATGCAATATCTTATAATTCAATATTACATTATTCAAAAATTTTTTTTTTAAATCAAGATGTGTCCCCTATGAACACAAGGTTGCAAAGTAAAGTGATCACAGGATGTTTTACTGCCATTTTCTTTTTTTTAAATTTCTTTATTTTTTCTTAATGTATTGATTTATACACATATTAATTTTTTTATCAGTTTTTTTTTTTAATTATGGGATAATATTGTGCAAGGCTAACTGTCCCACCCCTGAGTCACACTCCTTCAGTCAGTTTGACTCACATCTGAACATTTTCCTTCATTCATCTGATAAACTTTCTAATGACTGAAAACAGCAAACAACAGACCTGCTTTGCTTACACCTTTCTCAGAAGTCGTCCACGACAAATTTGGAAAAGTTGCTCCCTGAAACCAAAATAAGTATTTTCAAATCACTACGGCACAGTGTGCGGCTTTGGTGCGAGAATCCAAATATCTGAACCATCTCAGTTTCATCTGACACTCAGCAAACGTCCAGTGTGTGTCTGTTTCTGACAAAACTCTGTTTTACACACACTTCCATCAAATGTCCAACTTCACATTCAACCAGTGACATTCATTTAAATCCAAATTTGTACTGAAACATGTCTCGTAACACTTTGAGGGGGACAGCCTATAAATCAGGTATGATTTCACGCCTGTCTCACCTGTGTAATAATTGAACCAGCGCCTCGCTCTGCTCAGCACGTGCTCCCCCTCCTCACGTGCTCCATGAACCGCCATGTTTCCAGCAGCAGCTCGCTGTCACAACAAACTTTCTTCTTTCTTTAAATACTCGCAATGATCCCAGTGTTGCAGAAAAACACACAGACATCTCTTCAGTCATGGCGCAGCGGTAACTTTGATTATTTAAATCTCCAGACATGCCGACATGATCAGTCAGGATCTGATGTTCTTCCAGACGTCCAGAAGTCCACAGAAATATTTCAGAAGCTAAAAGTTTGATTCTGTTTCACCTGGACAATTTCCTCTGACCTGTCAAGTTTATGATTACAGGTAGTTTTCAGTTTTGCCACAATTATAACCTGTTGCTTTGTGCATATCGCAGAATCTTTAATCTTGAAAGTCAATCATTAGGAACTTTTCATCCATCGATCCAACGGACAGTAAGGAAATCCCCTTGAAAGCTGGAGCTGCTCCACATAATGTGAAAAGCAGCAGCTCACAGTGAGATGCTGTGAAATGTGGATCCACACGGTGCAGCTCTTTGAATCAGAGGAATTCATTCTGATGGGCGTCGCGTGGGTGACTGTAGATCCGATCCGCGACAAATTTCCAAACAAACGTTCAGCAAAAACATCTGTGAACACTTAATTTCGATGGTAACGAGTAACTGGACACAGTAGCTGTAATAATATCAGTGACATTTCTTAGAAACACGTTTTATAACTCTGCCTAAAGCAGGCTGGCCTGGACATCCAGGGGCCCTCAGCAGGACAGGTTTTGGGGCCCCTGCTTCTCCGTGGATGGATAGTGAATTATTCACAGAACCAAACACCGAAATAAAAACCCTCATACATTTAACTTACATCAGCAGCATGAACTGCAGTTCTTTAATAAAACACTCCCTGAAACATTCAAAGTTAAGCTGACTCTGCGTTTGCCATTTTTGTTTTTGTCTGAAAGCTTCATGTTAAAATTTTCAAACAGCATTAACTCTGTCCGACCACAAACTGCTTCAGGCCTGCAGCACTGAAACATCTACTGCTGATTCAGCAGAAAGATAAGAGATGCAACAAAAGATTCTAGTTTGATTGTATGGGGTGTTTTTGTTTGTTTGTTTGTTGTTTTTTTTACATTACCATCATTGTAACGTTACCAGCAGTAACACCACATAGGAACTGAAGAATGGCTCAGGAGTCAGAAGTCCGTGCAAACAAGAGGCGGTGCTTTTATAAACCAGAGATCACAAGCAAACAGATGGACAAGTTAAAGTCAAAAGGACAAAGAAAAAAAACTAATTAATACACAACAGCCTCACATCAAGCTGCTGACAACAACTCTGCCCCGTCTAAAGCTCAGTGGCTTTATATAGGCTACCCCACCTGACCCCTCCCTGATCGGACTAAACCATAACGGGTTGACGGAAACCAGAGAGAGAAAAATCTCATTTACCATTAATCTGCTCAGAAACACAATAAACATTCAAATGTGTAAATAAACATTTAAATATCATTTACGTTTCACAGTGAATTCAAAAAATTCTTTCAGGAACCTTCTCTCCTCCTTTAAACAGACACTCTACCAACATGTGAACCACCAGATTCGCACCTTTATCAGTTGTTAATTAATGGGTGATCAATCCTTCATGAATGTTTTGGAGAGTAGACACTAGACAGTTTTTTTATTTTTTATTTTTTACATTTATTTTATTTTTTGCATCACTCACCGTGTCATGTGGCATCACTGAAAGCAAATTTGCCTAACAATCTTTTCAAGGCTGAGGCGGATCTGCAGTGAGGAAGAGGACTTTACTAAACACGCTGACGATATGTATCAGTGCTTTGAAGAGAGGGGTTCTAATAAAACTGTCCTGGATAAATGCTTGGAGAAGGTGAAAAGAAAGTCTAGTTGAAAAGATTTGTTGAATCCTGAGCCAATTGTCGTGTGTGTCCACCTTCAACCCTGTTTCAAAGGTTTGAGAGCTCGTGTAACAAGATGCTGGTACATATCGAGATCAGAACCAAACACTGGGCACGTTTTTAAAGACATACCAAGATTCACTTACAAAAGGTCTAAAAACCTCAGAGATTGTCTGGTAAACACTTTGGAGCCCCTGCACATTTCTTGTCTGCTCCACCCAGTGGGAAATTCAGGTGTAAT